>QVTF01003373.1:0-246618 GCA_003573665.1 Oxygymnocypris stewartii
TTTGACACATACAAGTTTGTGTATTTAACCGCTTAAGTCCTATAAAGTAGCTTCGTTCAATCTTCCCTTGCTCTATGAGCACAAGTACTCTTTCACTGCATATTGCGTTTCAACGGCTTAACATCACTTATTTTAAGCCGCAAATGCTTAAACATGCATGCAAGAGGTACGTTTTTGTGACCATGTAGCACAACAACAGAACAGCAAAATCTTCACTGGTTGACCCATGTCTACTGGTTAATAGTGCATACAGGTAATATCACACTCATCCCTAGTAACAAATCCTTAACTTTTTTGTAAAGAAAACTATGTAAAATTATTTTTTGTGGTAATTAACATTGTCAGCTGTCGATTGCATTTATTCCTGGATTATTCCTATAAGTGTTGTTTGTGAGGCAGGAAATCAGCCTGGCCAGTGGTGTACCATCGGACAGGATCAGATATTTGAGGCTCATTTATTATGAACTGATATTTTACAACAAGTCAAGATCACTCAGCCATGAAAACAAACTAAGTGCTTCAGCACACCCTGTTTCGACCTCAGCACCTCTCTCATGTCAGATTCAGCACTCTTATTCTTTGGTTTTGACTATATTTAGATATTAGGGAGATATATCTGCATGCAGTATCCAGCAGAGGTGGGGAAGACTCTTACTCAGGCATGTATTTGTACTTTATGGGGGAGACAGCGGGCTTCTCTAATTGGGGCCGCTGTCAGTCAACTAAAAGCAGTAGGAGACATGGATTTTCGCCGGCGTGTGCATGGTGGTCGTCCAATATGTTACAACCATGACAGGAAAGGAGCATATGTGGGTGTAATCCTGCACCTCTGCAGGAGAGCTTTCTGGCACGGCAGAGAAGAAGAGAGAGAGACTGGGATATTGAGAGAGAGACTTTCCTTATGCTGAGCCGCAAAGCAGTCAAGTGTAGCAGTTTAGCACATAATGGAATCTGCAGGGAGTCATGTGACGTAAATAAATAAACCTGCAGATATCACGGTGCGTCTCTGTGCACACCTGTGCACGGATCCATTTCAGGGAACACAGATGCACAACATGCAGACGAGAAACTCTAAGGTTATTGTCACAGGTGCATTCAAAGTGAGATAACATGTGCCGTTTTAATTAAATGGATGTGAATGCAACCTTCAAAAAAGATGTTAAATTCAAAAGACAGATTTGCTCTTTTCCATATACTAAAAATGCATACATTTCTGAAAGTCACTGAATGTAAATTCAGCTGCAATTTTGTATGAAAAAAAAGTCCCATTGCATATTTTGCCTTATGCAGAAAGTTGTTGAAGGTTATATATATATATATATATATATATATTTATATAAAACAACTTTCTGCATAAGTATGTCATTTTTTATCCTTATTATTATTTGTTTATCACATCTTAAAATGAGACACGGATGTAATTAAAAGTCGAAAGTTATTGGTTATCAACAGTTACACCTATGCATTGCACATTTTATTTTGACTATCCACTGATTCAGATCATGAAAATAAAATCGGACCTATATGGATCCTAGATATTTTTACACCTTAGCCTTTCCTTTCTTTTTTACACACCTATTTTTGGAAAATAAATTAAGACTCAAGAGGGACAAATTAGATGAACATATGTGTGAAGTGCTCCATTTTCATGAGTCAGCAGCAGGGCAGGTCTGAGAATTGCAGCAGTAAAGTGGAGAAGTGGGCTGCAAAGCAGCTGCGGCCAATGCAGTTAACTTCAAGAAAATTAATTTATGAAAGACGTATGAATTATAATGTATGATATCCTAAAGCTGATCACATGATGTCCAATATGAAACTACTACCAAATACAAACCATAAAATACTGAGACAAAAGTAAATTACAAAGGCTAGGTTTCACAGAAATAGTTGGCTGGAAAGAAACAAAAAAGAACAAAAGGGGCAATGTTTCTTTTTCTTTATGTTTTGACCCTTATTTAATGACATGTATTACAATAACACATATTATATAAAATAGTTTGAAATCAATCATTTTAAATATTAATTTAGCCTAAATAAATTTAATGTGGAGTATGCGCTACTCGTGGCATGTTTCAAACACTTTTGACACGTCAAATCTCCCCCAACTAAAACATCACAAACATACACTATATTGCCAAAAATATTGTGTCACCCCCTTTTAATGAAAGCTTTGACTACTTAGTAATTTCCATGAGTACAAATATTTATGTTTAAGCATATAATGATATTCTAGGGAATTGTGTGCTTCTAATTTTATAGCAACAGTTTACACAGAAGCCTTTTTCTATTCTAACATGACAGTGCCTCTGTGTATAAGACAAGGATCAAAGATAAATGATGATTCTGTCAGTGTGGAAGAACTTGACTGGTCTGCAGAAAGCCAAGTTCTAATCCCATCTGAACACCTCTGTTGTGACTTTAAATGCAGACCTTGAGCCAAAAATGAATCACCAAACACCAATGACATATGGGTACATATGGGTACAGTCATTTCATACACTTCAAAACTGTTGCAACAGAGGTGAAAATACAATTTTTAAGTACACAAAATATGCTTCCATCTTTGTTGCCACCGTTTGGAAGTGCCTTTTTCTCTTCTAAAGAAGGGGGTGTCCCAGTACTTTGTTCACATAATGAATGTGCGAGTCATTGGTGTTTGGTGATGATGCAATAAAGTATAATTTACTTTACATTTACTTTACTTTACACTTAGTTATCTGCCTGCTTAGACAGCATAATAATGAAGTCAACTTACTTATGCTGCCTTATTTAAGGCAGCATTGGATGTTTATTTACATTTTATTTAGTAATGAAATATATTCATAACATGCAGCTCACTGTAATAAAAAATATATATAATAATTTATTATTTCTGTGATTTGTATATATGCTTATTAGGCTATCATACGACTATTTTAGCAACATATTATAGCAACATATTTTGTACTTTATGTAAAAAAAAAAAAAAACTTTCGTCATAAAGTTTTTTTTTCAAATATCATCGTAGCATGATGACAAAAACTGAGAGACTTAGGAGGAGCTTCTTACCTCAGGCCATCAAGCTCCTAAACTCAAAATCAGTCTCATAACACCAACATGACTCAATTTGATAATCAGTAAGATATTCATTATTCTCCATCATCCGTATTGCTGCTATGTATATACCCTGTACAAACTGTTTGCACATTCTTCTTGCATATTCCTGCCTATGTTATTATTTATTAAGTTTACAGTATACTGTCCTGCACATTTTATTTTATTGCACATTTTATCTTATATTTTATAAATTTTTATTCTTATTTTCATTTTTTACATCTATATTTATGTATATTATCTTGTATTTGTGTTACATATAATTGCACTGTCCAAGGAGCAGACGTGACTTACATTTCACTGCTGGTAATATTCTGTATAATTGTGTATGTGACGAATACAAATCTTGAATCTTGAATATACAGATAATATTTTAATAATTGATTTAGGAAACTATTTATTTTAAGGGCTAATTCTTACTATTATTAAAGATAGCTGCTTATTAGCATGCAAATTACTAGCATGTTGGCTGTTTATTAGTACTTCAGCAGCACATATTAAAGCCTTATTCTGCATGACCATATTGTAGATCCCTTAATCCAACCCCATATCTAAACTTAACAACTGCATTGCTAACTATTATTAAGCAGCAAATTAGGAGTGTATTAGGCAAAAGTCACAGTTAAGGGTTAGCTCATTTATTAGTACTATTAGTAGTTATTAGATTCGGGTGAGCCAAAGTGTGGTACACTAGGTGAAAAACATATGCTAATATCATGAATGAACAAACAAACAAACAAATAAATAATTACATTTAATTGAATAGAACATTAAATTAAATAAAAATGTAAAAAAATATATAAATGTACCAAAAACACTACTAATCATAATTCTGATTAGTGTGACATATGGTTTAAATAAATGGCAAGGTTATATAACAGTCGCCATCTGACCGACTAGTAATTGAACAAATAATCTGTCACTCTTTGCCTTCAGGAAACAGTAATTACACACTTTTGCTGAGTGCAGTTTTGAGAGCAGATATCCCTGGTGGGGTTCTGCAGGGCAATACATTCTCCAGCTGATGACATTTTCAATGAATACATATCAGTGTTTTCTGGAAACCGACATCAGTCCAGCCTCACCTGTGGTCAACTAGCCCACTTATCACCCACATTCACTTTTACCTTTATGAAACACCAAGGTTGTGACTGTCATGTGCCCTCAAGACAACAAACAAGAAAAATAGTGTGAGTGATTCAGAATTTATATAAGATAACTATATATAAAATTCATGATAGAGAAACGTTACAATATTGTATTATCTGCACCATAACAGTATCCCTATTTGATGTGCATGTTAGTGTCACAGTTGTGTCGGGGGGAGGAAGGCGAAAGAAATAGCTGGTGCAATCCCAAAGCAGTTTAACAATAACAAAAAGGCAGAAGGACGATTGAGAACACAACATAGTATTAGGACAACCAAAGAAGGAACAGACTGGGGCTTAAATATATACACAAATGAGGGTAATTAACTAGACACAGGTGAACAGAATTAACTAATCAGGGCAAATATGGAAATCTAGGTCACAGAAGAGAAGGCCAACTGAAAACACAATAGTGCTTTTCAGACTTTAAATTGTTAACCCTGGGTCATCCTAAACCCCGGATAAGTGGAATCCTGGGTATTCATTAACAGACGTTTCACACTGTACATTCCTAAACCCCAGGTTAAAGTTCTTATTTGCGGTGTCACTGATTGGACGAACAGCAGGCAACCTGTTTACACGGCTTTTCCCACATCTTTGCCAGTTATTAAAAACAACGTCGCCGCTTATGTTTTTAGATCAGCAAAGAAAGATTGAGGAACAGCTGATCATAGCTCTACAGGCAGGGATAGCCATTTTTAAATAAATTTAGTAGCAGAGCTACTGCAAGTGATTTAGAGCTGGAAATCCATTTATACTTTGTGAAACTTCTGCGTCTTCATAAAGAGCGCAGGTCATGATTGCTTATGTAAAGACTGGTCAAAGGCAGGGGATCCAAGTGCAGTAATATATTTATTGGACAGAGGCAGAATCACACAGGCAATGGTCAGAGGGCATAACAGGAATATCGGAGGCAGAGCAGAGACGTAAACAATACCAGGCAGGGGTCGAGGTCACAGGCACAGGTTCAGAAGTCCAAGGTCAGGCAGTCCGGGGTCACACACAGAGATAACAGATACGGGGAAGAACGCTCAGAAATGTAGCCAGGGCAAAACAAGACTTCGCAGTGAGTGAGTGTTTGTGTGCTGCTTTTATGTGAGTGAGTGAATGAGGTGCAGGTGTGGTGAGGCAATTAGGGTTGATGAGTGAATGGTGACAGCTGTGTGATTGGTGTAATGGTGGACGGGAATGTGTGAGTGCAGTGCATGATGGGAGATGTAGTCCATGGGTGATGTGCAGTAGAGTGAGTGGTAACCAGATTCATGACAGAGCCCCCCCCCAAAGAGCGGCTTCCAGACGCTTACACAAAGCATACTCCAGGAGGGTGGTGGAGCGGAGGTGGAACCGGGGGAGGGAATGGAGGGCCAGGTCCATGTGGGGCCAATGAGGCAGGAGCCCACCAGGGCGGGGCGGAGGAGACAGCAGAGACGTGAAGTGACACTGGGTAAACTGCTGTGGCGTGAGGTGACTCTGGCAGGTCGGCGGAGACGTGAGGTGACTCTGGCAGGTCGGCGGAGACGTGAGGTGACTCTGGCAGGTCGGCGGAGACGTGAGGTGACTCTGGCAGGTCGGCGGAGACGTGAGGTGACTCTGGCAGGTCGGCGGAGACGTGGGGTGACTCTGGCAGGTCGGCGGAGACGTGGGGTGACTCTGGCAGGTCGGCGGAGACGTGGGGTGACTCTGGCAGGTCGGCGGAGACGTGGGGTGACTCTGGCAGGTCGGCGGAGACGTGGGGTGACTCTGGCAGGTCGACGGAGACGTGGGGTGACTCTGGCAGGTCGACGGAGACGTGGGGTGACTCTGGCAGGTCGACGGAGACGTGGGGTGACTCTGGCAGGTCGACGGAGACGTGGGGTGACTCTGGCAGGTCGACGGAGACGTGGGGTGACTCTGGCAGGTCGACGGAGACGTGGGGTGACTCTGGCAGGTCGACGGAGACGTGGGGTGACTCTGGCAGGTCGACGGAGACGTGGGGTGACTCTGGCAGGTCGACGGAGACGTGGGGTGACTCTGGCAGATCAGGCGCCCACCAGGGCGGAGCAGACGAGACAGACGCCCACCAGGGCGGAGCAGACATGACAGGCGCCCTCCAGGGCGGAGCAGACATGACAGGCGCCCTCCAGGGCGGAGCAGACGAGACAGACGCCCACCAGGGCGGAGCAGACGTGACAGACGCCCTCCAGGGAGGAACAGACGAGACAGACGCCCACCAGGGCGGAGCAGACGAGACAGACGCCCACCAGGGCGGAGCAGACGAGACAGGCGCCCTCCAGGGCGGAGCAGAGATCCCTGGCCGAGACTGGGACCTAGAGGAAACGGAGACACAAGAGGCAGAGAGAGCACATTTGGTTTCAGGAACCGAGGCAGGGAGTTTAAGCGGCCATGGTAGATCCGGGGACTCGGGCAGCCATGATGGATCAGGGGACCTCATGGGCCATGGCGGGTCCGGGGTCTCCGTGAGCAATGGAGGGGAGCTCCCTCCATGAAAGTTCTTGGTGAACTCCACTACCTCGAGGAGGCACTCTGGAAGCGCTAAATCTCGGTGGCGCTCGGGCGGCTCTGACTCTCTTGGGCACTCAGGTGGCTCTGACTCTCTTGGGCGCTCGGTAGAACTGGACGGAACCAGCGGAGGCATTGTTGAGCTGGGCGGGACCAGCGGAGACGAAGGAGAGCTGGGCGGGACCAGCGGAGACGGAGGAGAGCTGGGCGGGACCAGCGGAGACGAAGGAGAGCTGGGCGGGACCAGCGGAGACGAAGGAGAGCTGGGCGGGACCAGCGGAGACGAAGGAGAGCTGGGCGGGACCAGCGGAGACGAAGGAGAGCTGAGCGGGACCAGCGGAGACGAAGGAGAGCTGGGCGGGACCAGCGGAGACGGAGGAGAGCTGGGCGGGACCAGCTGAGACGAAGGAGAGCTGGGCGGGACCAGCGGAGACGAAGGAGAGCTGGGCGGGACCAGCGGCGAAGGCGAGCTGGGCGGGACCAGCGGAGACGAAGAAGAGCCGGAAAGGGCCAGCAGGGGCTCTGGGGAAACGGACGGAACCAGGAGGGGACCCGGAGTGCCGGACTCTGTGAGCTCCTGGATCGGAGCGGCCTCTGGAGCGGACTCTGCGAGCTCCTGGATCGGAGCGGCCTCTGGAGCGGACTCTGCGAGCTCCTGGGACGGAGCGGGCTCTGGAGCGGACTCTGCGAGCTCCTGGGACGGAGCGGCCTCTGGAGCGGACTCTGCGAGCTCCTGGGACGGAGCGGCCCTCTGGAGCGGACTCTGCGAGCTCCTGGGACGGAGCGGCCTCTGGAGCGGACTCTGCGAGCTCCTGGGACGGAGCGGCCTCTGGAGCGGACTCTGCGAGCTCCTGGGACGGAACGGCCTCTGGAGCGGACTCTGCGAGCTCCTGGGACGGAGCGGCCTCTGGAGCGGACTCTGCGAGCTCCTGGGACGGAGCGGCCTCTGGAGCGGACTCTGCGAGCTCCTGGGACGGAGCGGCCTCTGGAGCGGACTCTGCGAGCTCCTGGGACGGAGCGGCCTCTGGAGCGGACTCTGCGAGCTCCTGGGACGGAGCGGCCTCTGGAGCGGACTCTGCGAGCTCCTGGGACGGAGCGGCCTCTGGAGCGGACTCTGCGAGCTCCTGGGACGGAGCGGCCTCTGGAGCGGACTCTGCGAGCTCCTGGGACGGAGCGGCCTCTGGAGCGGACTCTGCGAGCTCCTGGGACGGAGCGGCCTCTGGAGCGGACTCTGCGAGCTCCTGGGACGGAGCGGCCTCTGGAGCGGACTCTGCGAGCTCCTGGGACGGAGCGGCCTCTGGAGCGGACTCTGCGAGCTCCTGGGACGGAGCGGCCTCTGGAGCGGACTCTGCGAGCTCCTGGGACGGAGCGGCCTCTGGAGCGGACTCTGCGAGCTCCTGGGACGGAGCGGCCTCTGGAGCGGACTCTGCGAGCTCCTGGGACGGAGCGGCCTCTGGAGCGGACTCTGCGAGCTCCTGGGACGGAGCGGCCTCTGGAGCGGACTCTGCGAGCTCCTGGGACGGAGCGGGCTCTAGAACACCCACAGTGAAGGAAGAGCCAGCACACGATAAAGCATAGTTCAAAAGGCCCCTCAAACTCCCATGATACACTCTTCCAGAAAACAAAGATTTGTTAAACCTGGCCTTGACCTGACTAGTGAGTCCGAAATAAAACAAGTCCTTGAACAGATACTCGTCGTACAACGGTACCTGGTAAGACAGCTCACAAAACTGGTGAACATACTCTTCCATAGTCAGGCCTCCCTGGCGAAGATGTAGGAGTAGGCTTATGCTGTCCATAGTTGAGCTGGGTAGGTGAGATGATGCTGCTGGATCTGAGGTGGCGAAGTCTTCTGTAAAGACTGGTCAAAGGCAGGGGATCCAAGTGCAGTAATATATTTATTGGACAGAGGCAGAATCACACAGGCAATGGTCAGAGGGCATAACAGGAATATCGGAGGCAGAGCAGAGACGTAAACAATACCAGGCAGGGGTCGAGGTCACAGGCACAGGTTCAGAAGTCCAAGGTCAGGCAGTCCGGGGTCACACACAGAGATAACAGATACGGGGAAGAACGCTCAGAAATGTAGCCAGGGCAAAACAAGACTTCGCAGTGAGTGAGTGTTTGTGTGCTGCTTTTATGTGAGTGAGTGAATGAGGTGCAGGTGTGGTGAGGCAATTAGGGTTGATGAGTGAATGGTGACAGCTGTGTGATTGGTGTAATGGTGGACGGGAATGTGTGAGTGCAGTGCATGATGGGAGATGTAGTCCATGGGTGATGTGCAGTAGAGTGAGTGGTAACCAGATTCATGACAGCTTAGTAACGTAGATGCCATGGGAGAACAAGCTACAGAGCGCTTTGAAAAGAAGGATAAAGCAGCGCGCTTAACGTTTTAAACGCGTTTTTAGGCGTGACGTGAGCGGCCTCATGAGCTGTTTTTATGCAGTCTATGCTCATGAGACACACAAAGGAAACAATGAGCAAAGTATGTGAATATTTATTTGAATTTCTTTTAATTGTGGAGAGCTGGAGATAATAACATTAATGCTTAAATGTACAGTAGCATCAGAATAATACTGTCTCCTATTCACTCCAGTTCACACGCTTTCCGTCCTTTGATATTTCTTCTCACCGGAAGAAATATCAAAAATATATTTTTTTCCCAATATCAGTGTGAAAAGCCTTATTGAAAACTAGGACAAAACATACCGAACATGTGACAGTTACAGCTTTATAAAAATAGCTGAGACAATTTTCTCTTAATGTTTTCATAGCTAAGTGAACAAATCAACACGTTACCTCAGAGGCCTCTTGAGATATGCCTTTCTATTAACAAGAGTTTCAATTTAAAATATATTTGATCATAGTGAGAACACACTGTACTCAAATCCTAGTTAAAAGCAGAGGCCTTTCAGTCTCTAATATATGTATTCCTTTTACATATCCTTTAAGATGGGTTCATTTGCATACAATACCACCAAACTCCACTATTTGTGATTTATCAAGGTTTGTGTACTCAAAAGTATTAAAATAGTCAGATATTTGTGTTTGACAAAAGCACAGAACAGAAGCTGTATTTTAAATAAGGGGCAGTTCAACTGTACATATCAGTTTTATTCAATTATATATTTTAGTTTATTTTATTCTCATGTTAAACATCACTTGTCTAATCCTGCAAGGCAAAAGTCTGGTTATGCAATACTAACTGTTACCTAATATACATTTAAAGTGAATTACAAAAATGTCAGTTTCTGCTCAAAGCAGATATAAAAAATGTAATAAACATTTATTTGCACTGAATATTTTGACAGTACATCAAGGTTTCTTCCTGGCTGCCACATAAGTTCAAGTAGTAAAAAATAAATAAAATACATTCATGATAAGATAATAAATGAAAATTATATAAAGCAAGTTTAGGCTAATTGTGAATTGTAGAAGCTTGTGCAGTCAAAGCTGAGAGGGATTGTTGGTACAGCCACTCACAATAATAAATCGTGTTTTTGTTTGTTTCAGCAGAACAAAGAACAAATGTAATTTTTCCTCAGAAAAAAAATCCTTCTGTTGTCAGAAAGTTGTATTGGTGTAGGACTTTGATCTAGATTTCAGCCCGCCGAGAGAATGAGAACTGAATTGCAAGCACAGATATGATATGAAATTGTGACATGTTTGGCCCATAAAATTGTGCCGGTTTTGTAAGTTTATTTCCGGCATGATGTACATTCAGCAGATTTCAGTGTGAGTCAGGTCAATGGTGTGCCTATTCACATGGAAAATAATAGTCAAGGAATAACCGCTCTCTTACTCTCTGTGCATAGATTACGTACAGTGGTTATTTCCAGCTATTCACCATTAAGCAGTAACATTTCAACTCAACAAACACACACACACACACACACATACATGCATGCATGCATCACAAATGCACACACTTTATAAAATCTGTTAATGTACTATTTAACCTCAAGGGGATATGTGTGTTTAACTCTATGCAACTTAATACATTGTTTTTCTTCTTCTTGCCTTTTAGACGTTGATCAAATATTCAGAATCCTAGTTTTCTGTGATAAAAAAAACATTTGAATAAATAATTATAATAATAATAATAAATTTGCAATATTATCATGACACATTTTACTTACTAAAGATTCTTGTTTTTATTTAACAAACAGTAATGGTAATAACTGAATGTAATTCCAAATATTCAATATCAAATATCAAAATGATTCAAAAGTGCTTAGAGCTCCACTGAAAAATGTGTCTGCTTGTATCACACAATAGTATGCAGTACACAGTTACTGTATGCCATGCAATTTCACTGCAGTGTCAACATACACATTTGTAGAGTGCTAAAACTTCAGTACCATCAACATTTGCTGCCAAATTAGTTTATGTGCTTGAAAAGCACATGCTAAGTAGACATAAAAATGCTGAAGTATGCATGATCACTCATGACTAAACTGGGACTGACTTTAAAAATACTGTATACTTGATATTTGACATCCAGGCAAAGTGGTTTGGAATCACAGTAATCAGATGAAATAATGTGGCCCTTCTTTGTAGGTTTTGTAGAAGCATTTCACATCTTGTGAAGTGACACAGAGCAAATGGTCACAGATGGCTGGTTTAATGTTATGAGGACACATTAAAACACAATGCCCAACAGCAGACACAGCCCAGCACTGTCAGAAGCAGACAGGCAGTGTGTTTCAAGATTACACGTTATAACTCCATCTCCATGCCGTCCATGGTGACTGCATGTGTGGTTCAAATGAAATTATTAAATATCACACTTCATTTTTGTGAATGCCTCAGCATTTACATGAACATGTATGCATATTAGCGTGTATGTGTCATGTGTAGGTGCACAGGCTTTCGAGTAATCACGTTAATGTGATCTGCATTCACCGAAAAACACATTAGGAGGATAGATGTGCTTTATGAATCTGTTATGTGTAGAGATATCAGTGCTGTTCCACTTTATCAAGATTATAGGCATCTGGCGTGATCAATTCCCATCAATACACAAACACATGTTACCCATTTATCAAGTCAACAAGCTTGAACGGTCAAATATTCACATGTTCATGCGTTATAATGGCTGAGAGCCATATACAAAACATATTTGACACTACACTGCACATAATGTCCACTTTATATATTCTGCTAATTATAAGTAACTTTACAACTACATTTCAAATAATTTGCATTAATTTGCAACTACATGTAGGTAGAATAAGTTGACATATACTTGCAAAGTTTCTAATTGTCAGTATGTTGTATGTTGTGGACCCATCAAAATAAATTGTTTGAAGATATTAGGCAGATAGTCTACTAATATTCTAGTGACTACTATATGAGATGTAGTTGCAAAGTTACTTATTGTTAGTAAAATGTACAGTGGACTATCAAAATAAAATATTACCCATTACTTTAATATTAAAGGTTAAAATTAAAAACATAGTCCAAACTTATTTTCAGATGATAATAGTAAATGCTCAAATAAATAAATAAACACAGAACAAAAAGTGATAAAAGGCGACATATGGCAATTTATGTATCGGATTTTAATGATAGAATGATGTCTGAACAATAAACAATATGAACAATAATGAACAATAAACATGCAATCTGTGACTGTAATAAAACGTTGTTTTCATGACAGATTTATTCTGCAATATGCTTCTCTCTAAGATTTAAGATCTTATAATTGTTAAGCTAATTTATTAGTTAGATTATTAGCTATGGATATTGAATGAGTTTCCTTAGGTAAATATCAAACATGTTGTTTACAAGCTGTTTTACAAGCATCTGCACTGTATCATTCAACATACTGATGTTCATGCATACTTATTTTGCACTATAACTAGTAGTAAAGAGATCGTCCATTCACATGCTGCTTATACTGAGGCAATTTGAAAGTATCAAAATAATTATAGTAATCAATTGATGGTAAGCAGGCAGGCAGGGTACAAATTAATTTTAGTAATGTAAGGGTTTTGTTGTTGTTGTTGTTGTACATGCATGAACTGAAAACATTGATTTTGTTTATAGTTTATATATTTGTGTAATAAAAAATAAAAAATGCATAAAAGCCATTCAAAAAAAAAAAATCAAGCACAGCTGCATTCAAATACAGCTTAAAATGTGCAAAAGGTACAGTGTGTATATTTTAAACCAAAGGGTAAGTATTTGGCTGGTTAGCATAGCCCTGCTAGTAAACAATATTCGACTACCAAAACTCATATTTCTCCTTTTGAAAGCAAGATGACACAATTCTTATTTAAAAATAGTTAAATACATAGATTAAAAAAAATTCCAGGTCCACATAATGTGGAGTATTATTACTAGCATCCCATTCTGAACATAGTCCAGTTCTAATATCGGCTGACGCAATTCATTATCAAAAGAGAGGCTTGTCTCACTAAAAATACACTAATTAAAAACTGCAGCAGAAATTTATTTTATATTGACTCTGAATGTTTATATTAACACAGATGTAATAATTAGCTCTATTAATGCTATTATAATCTCCTCCAGATGCCCACTCTCTGTCTAAAGTACTGAAATCTCACATTCAAACATTACCGAACAGCTGAATGTCAACAGCTTGATGCCACTGACTTTGTGAGGAAGCCAGACAAGTGTGGTTAAGTTGTTTTGATATGTGTACCCATTGAAAGCAGTCTTAGTGAGCGCCCAAAGGGAGATTAATTTGCGTTCTTGGTGAAGTCATATGATTGGGCGTAAAGTAATTACATGAGCGCCATTAATAGCACTGCAGACAATATGACACAGCTGTTATTGGAGATTAATCTGAGGAAGCAAACCTGAGTAAACAGAAATAAACAGAAAAGGCTGGAAGCGTGGCTCTGTCGAGACATCCCCACAGCTGCTCTCGCCACACTCGACTCAGATATACTGATATGCATTCACACAGAATGCCGATCCCTGATCACAATTTGCTAGCTCTGCCATCAGGCCGGGGTCTTTCTTGTAGCTGCTGGTGGAACATCCTGTCTCCAGATAATATGCCATTGTAGTTATGTGAACATCAGATCTGAATTTAGAGGGAAATACGACCTGTGTGACTCGTGATATGAAAAAGATCCAGCAAGGTTATTCAAGAGTCATAGTGGAGCTTATGGCTTTGTTTGCTATTATATATGCTGGCATTCAAAATGTGTTCGGAAAGGAACCCTATTCATAGAGAAAAACATTTTTTGGCCCCTTAATGTCATATTTCTGAATAGTTTTGGTAAAGATAGTGAGGTGTATTTGGACACAGAATTCGCTCTTAAAAAATTATGAATTTCATTGCAGATGACAAAATATCAAACCAAACATTCTTTTTAAATCTTCCTTCACTTTCATTTTCTGAGACATTGTTGAATATACTTTTTATCAACTGGTCTTTTGGTGAGTTGTGCACTGGTATTCTGAAGGGATCATCCCTGTGACCTGAGCTTTGAAGGGATGAATGGATGTAGGAGAACAAAAAGTGCTTCCTTGGAATACACAATATAGTTGCACAGTGAAATCTATGTAAAGAATCATTGGAGTGAAGTCTCTATCAGTTGTACCATTCAACATAATGTATTCCAAAGGGCTAAGTAAGATATGTAATACTTACTGTATTTTTGATCAAATATATGCAGCTCTGCATAGTGAACGAAAGAGACTTACTTACTTACTTACTAACTTAAAACATCTTACGTAGCCCTTTGGAATAAATTATTTTGAATTATTTGAATTATTTTGACAAACCGGATTCCTGACAAATATAATTGTTTATTATTTATTAGGAATAACTGGCAACATAGTATTAAATTATTTAAAAAGAGACAGTAATTTCACTGCATCCATGACACCACAGATGTCCATTATTTTTCAATAATTCAATATTCATCTTATATCATTGTTACAACCCCTCAAGATATTGTTCAGATGATTTGTTTCAAGACGTGATTTTGACATTGCTTTTTTCCTTAAAATGCTCTTGTTGATAGAGACAGCAACAGCATTTCTATAAACAGCAAAAAGTGTATCTGCTTCAAGAACAGCAACGCTAAATTCTGTTTGTGTATTTGTCTGTACCGTATTGTGTGTGCATAAAAAAGAAAGCATGCTTTGCACGACATGTCATTGTGTAAGTGTTGGTTATTTTGCTGTTTTAGGATCAATAACTGAAATAATTTGGCATGGTGAAATGGAACTGTTATGCAGTCAACACACCTGGAATTACTTGTGCACTTCCTGGAAAATAATGATATACCTTAAATTGTTCATCAACCAATCAAAATCGAGCATTCAAGCATTCAAGCATTCGATTCTTTAATATTTTTAAATTGTAAACGTATGCACTCGCTGTTCTTTTTGTCTGTTTTATTACTATATTATCAGAGTCATGATTTGAGCACATACACAGATCAGCTTATTGATATTGAAGCATATGACAGAACTGATGAGCGTCTCAGATGAAGGGTAAAGTGTCTTTTAGTCTGCTAGTGGTTGCCTGTGGCCTGCAAGTGGGAGACCGTTAAACACTGCTTCCTGCCGCTCCGCAGGACGAGCCCTTTAAATGGGGCTCTGATGTTGGACCTGAGCTCATCCATCTCTGTCACACATGCCATTTTGCAGCCCAAGCCTGTCCCGTTATATCCTGCTGCCTCCATTCCCCTTCCCGGCAGACACATCATAATCTCAGCCATACCCGGCGTTCCTGCTTCATTTCACACACACGCATACACAACACACACACACACACACACACACACACACACACACACTCTTGAGTAAACAGCAAGAACGCTGCAGCACTGTTTGTGACAAGGACACTATGACTTGATAAAAAGACACAATACAAGGTCACGCTAAGTTAGTTTTTCCATCATATCACTAGTCCTACATAGCCACACTACATACTCTGTATATATTGAGTTATTTACTATAGTAAGTCTGGGTGACCTTTTAGTTTATTCTCTCCAAAAACCGCCCACACAGAGGCTCTTTCACATCATATGCAAACAAGATTATTTACTGATCTGCTCTGTAAAAAAAGACCAGCTAGAACCAGCTATCCTTCCAGCTTAAACCAGCCAATACCAGCCAATCAGGTATGTGTTTCCCATACAATGACGTGCCTCGCTGACTTTACATAACATTGAAGACTTTATACAACATAATTATAAAGTAATTAAGTAAGCTTATGTTTGATACACACACATAAGCTACTTAAATTGTAATGCATTTCTAATTACATTACAATTACATAATATTACACAAACATAAGCTACTTAAAATAAAGTGTATCAAGATTGTATTTAAGTGTACTTCATGTGTACTCTCTCTCCTCTCCACCTGTAGCTGGTGTGTGGTGAGCGCACTGGCGCCGTTGTCCTGTGGCAGCCGTCACATCATCCAATGTGTAGCTATACAACAGTAGCTGTATATTATATCTAGATAATGACAAACTGTAATTACAAGCTGTTCCTTAACTTAGTTACATGGTAAGTACATTTTATTTAATTTAAGTATGTCTACTACTAAGTACTTCATTAGGAAACTAATCTGTATTATGACACCTTAAAATAAAGTGCTACCGATTACACTCCATATTAGCTTTCTTATTGTGGCCAAGACCATAATTTATTTAAGACCATATGTCTTACTAACTAGTAACTATGCTTCTAACCACAGGTTGAGAGTTGTAGTTCCAACCACCTGAGTTTGCGATGCTGTTTATGAATGTGCATTTGAACTACCATTTCGGGAAACACTAAATTGTTGAACTACGTATTTTCTTTTTTTTCAGTAGCGATCCAGAGACAATATATGCTGTATTTGATGCCATGAGCCTTGCAATATTTGGCAAATCTAGTGATTTTTCCTTGTAAGTCTTCACTGTAGCAGCCTGGTAACATGTAAACACACTGGTTAAATCATATGCATTCAGACACCCCTAAACTGGAGACAACCAGTCAAATTGGAACTGCTTATTTCAGCCTTTCAGCTACATGCATCAGACAGTCCATGGATAGTCTGTGACGAGTCAGTGGACGTGCCATCTGAGGCCGGGACTATAATATCCTTAACCCATCTATCCACCACATTATGGCTTCATTTCCACAATGTTCATCCACTCCATCCAGGTGGAGCAGTCTTAACCAGTGAGTAATGTGTCAATGAGAGCTCCATGGCTCGCTATAACAATTAGCTCACTGCTGTCTGTAGTCTACAGCTATTTGGCCTCCAACAGACGTCCCACCCTCAATCTGTCCACCACCCCCACAGCTGGGTTTCACCATTATTCCGGCCTAATAGACCTCGTGATCTAATGTGTCATTGAAACAGAGAGAAAATGTGAGCACTTCAAGACTTTCTCATACTCGCAAATTGTTCATGCTGCTCATTTTACAGTATTTACCTTTCTATTAGCACCATTCCCTGCTCTGAAAGCTTATTCTGTCACTTTTGCCATTTCACAGGCTGTAGGATCATTTTCAATAAGCTAATGAACCCTGGCGTGTAGTTTCTTGCCTGTTTAACAAGTCAAAATTGCGTTGGAGCCTGGTGGGTAGTGCAGGTGTTCAGCACGCTGCTTAGAAGTGTTTGTGTGTGGGTGACCCAAGATTGAGTATAGTTTGGGTCAAATTACCAACAACCCACATCCCCCACCATAATTTAGAAATTCCCATGTATTAAAAATCCAGCCATACATGTTTTTTTTTGAGTGACAAAAGTTGAAATCCTGGGAACTTGATGCCCTAAACAAGAAAAAAACAAGAATAAAAGAAAGAAAGAAAAAAATAATAATATTAATTTATTTATTTTTTCACATATTGTTGTTCAGTAAGAATAAATTAAATTAATCAAAAGCTGAATAATAATAATAATAATATAATAATAAAATTAAAAATTTATTGTGTACCAAATCAGCATCCAAAAATAATTTCTGAAGGATAATGGGACACTGAAGACTGAGGTAATACTTATTTTTTTTAAACATATACAGTGCCCTCAACTAATATTGACACCCTTGGTAAATATGAGCAAAGGCGGCTGTGAAAATAATGTTTAGAATTTTGATCTTTCATTCAAAACATTCCAACCTAGCATTGAAGTAAAACAATTGAAAGTGTGTGTGTGTGGGGGGGGGGGGTCTCATTGTGAAATAAAAGCTTTCTTTTTTCTTCATGTTGGCCACAATTATTGGCACCCAATTATTGCAACACCCTTTTTACAGGGTAACAGCTCTGAGTTTTCTCCCATAATGCTTAAAGAGTTTGGAGAAAGCCTGATAAGAGATCAGTGACTATTCCTTCATACAGAATCTCTCCAGATCCTTCAGAATCACAGCTCTGTGTTAGTACTACTTCTCTTCAGTTCACCCCTATTATTTTCTATAGGGTTCAGATCAGAGTACGGCAGAAGCATCATTTTGTGCTCAGTTTTGGTGTTGATTTTGATGTTTGTTTTGGATTAGTGTCCCGATGGAGTGTGTGTGTGTGTGCGCGCGTGCGTGTGTGTGTGTGTGTGTGTGTGTGTGTGTGTGTGTGCGTGTGTGTGTCAACTAATCTCTGCAATTCTCCAGCTGTGATCCTTGGAGAGTCTTTGGCCACTTAAACTCTTCTCCTCGCCTTGTCCTCTTTCAGGCAGATTTGTAACATCTTTAATTGATTGGAACACCGTAGTTATTGCCCTGATAGTGGACATGTGGATTTTCAATGCTTTAGCTCTTTTCTTACAGCCAATTTGTATTTTGTGAAGCTCTACAATCTTGTTCTGCACATCAGAACTATATTATTTGGCTTTACTCCTTGTGATGGATGATTAATGCAATGTTGTCATGGCTGGACAATTTCATGTTCCTAGTCACACTGGTGTGCTAAAACATGGAAATATGAATGGGAATACACTTCAGAGATATTTCACTTGTAAGAATTTATAGGGGTGCCAATAATTGTGGCCAACATGAAAAAAAACCCCATTAATTTCATAATTTACTTCAATGATAGTTTAACATTTGTTTGTTTTATTGTTCTACATTTAGTTTGTTCTATTAACATTCACAAAGATAGTATATATTCCTGAAACATATTTTGATTATTTAAACAGCCATTCAGATTTTTCTTTTCTCACAATGGTGTTCATCACAGTGACAAATACTTAAATATTTAGACCTAACATGCTATTTATTGAATTATTATTTGTGGTCACACCAAATGTTGATTTAATTTATGTTATTGAAGTTAATTGATAAAGAAAATCAATTTATGACAGTATTTGTAAAACTAAAACGTTTAACAGTACTGTAGCTTTGCAGGTATGTTTCTTGAAGCGTCTTGGAAATGCTGCCACAGTTCTTCTAGATTTAGTCCTTCTCAGTGTGTTCTGTGATTTACAGAGAGACTGGATGATGAGATCAGATCTATTTGTGGAGCACTGGCTGTTGTCAAACTCCCCGTGCAAACCAACATTTCACTGGATTATTACAATTAATGACGAAATGAAAGTTTTTAATCGTAAAACGATATTTCTTACTGACACAATACAGCAAAAGATAGACATAACTGACTTAAAACCTTTTTAAGCTGGTGAAAATACTAGTGTTCTAATAATTTTGAACTCACTGTATATATATAATATATATATATATATATATATATAGCTCATTGTTAGTTTCTTGCTCTTTTGACGTAGAACTGCAATGATGTACATCTGCATATCATTGCTACTGAAGCATCATTGACATCACTATAATCTGTAACTTAATGATAACCTTCACGCATTAATATTATGTGTGCAGATGTAGAAATGGGAGACAGACAGCGTGTCTAAACGTTCCTGCGGTCCCATATGTCACAAAATGCCATTGCACACACAGAAGGAGGAATTATGGGCTGTTCTCTCAGAAGTGTTCTGAACACCAGCACACATTAATCACAAGCACACAGATGGACACACAACATGACCTGATAGGGGCTGCTCTCACACATGTCCTGGAAATGACACAGGGAAGACCAACAAGCTTCTAGATTAAAATAACTGTGCTTAGAGGTGTGAGGTGAAGCTCCGGCTGTAATTACCATGCTTTGGAGAGGATCAAGGAGGGCAAAGCTAATTGCTCTAAATCAGTGGTTCTCAACCTATTTTTTCACCGGGCCGCACTATGGTCCAAGTACAGGTCTCACGGGCCGCAAACATGTCATTTACACATTGCGTCATCATACAAACCAGCCAGATTTATAATATTATGTATAGCCTAAATATTATGATATCTAACCGACTACATTTATTGAAATAAATAAATCATTCTACTCACCACCATTAATAAAACACCTGATGCTGTCGGGAGCTGACCAATTTTGTGATATTCTGCTCGAAAGGAGTAACACTACAATGAAGTTGTGATTGTAAGTTGCAGTCTGTAAGTTGCGCACAGAAGCATGACTTGACATGCGACATTGCAGAAAGTGTACATTCAGAAATGTAGCCTATGTTGATCCAAATATGGAAACATTTTCAAATTTAATAATCATTCTCTCCAGAGATGTACGTTTTGCCAAATTTCTGTAATAAGGATGATTGCTGCGTAGTAGCCTATGGCTGTTTTTGTTTTGCCTGAACATCTTCAGTGTGAGTGGCGGGGCAAACCAAAAGTTGATGGCAAAAGTCCAGCACTCTATTCACTGCTGATGCTGCGATTATTGTTGTTTGAATGCATACCTTCACTGGTATTTTCCACATTTTGTTTTCTCCCTTAACAAATTTGTCCATTCTGATGCTCAATTTTACTGAACTGATGGTTGCTGATGACTAATTAAATTGAATTCTGGCAAAGTGCACACTTGTAAGTGTTCGTTAAATGCGTAACATTAATTACGTGAGTACATAGGTCTGCTCATGTCTTAAAATAATATATTACGTTTTTGTTTGTTTATAAAAAACATTATAGCTTATATTTGTAGTCTATTTTTTTATTAATGTAAAACCTAAAATTAATTGTAAACCTGAAAGTTATTTTGTAATTGTGCTCAGCACATAGACTATAACGTTCAGCATGGTGGGCCACATTTGGATTAGTGACGAGAGTGATTAGTGAGAACCACTACTCTAAATTATTATAGACCTGTGTTTCTCTCATCTAATTGCAAACAGGAAGTTTATGAATTTTACTGCTGCTTGCTCAGGAAAACATTTTTGAAGTTTTTTCTCCCCAAAATGTGCAACTCATCATTTATATAATTTGCGTTTATAGTTCTCCCAAAGTTAAAGGAATAGTTCACCTTCAGTTGTTGGTCTGCATTGACTTCCATAGTATGGGGAAAAAAATGCATGTCAATAGGGGACAGAAACTAAAGGTGAATAACCCCCTTAACCAACAAGAACCCAATGCACTGCCCAAAATACCTTCTTAACCAATCATATTGTTTTATTCGTATGTATTTTACACGAATGACCATAATTTTCATGATTGATCACTTTTACTTAAAAAAAAAGTAATCTGATTACATAACTCACACTATTTTTCCTCCCTATTAGCAATCACCCAGAATACCAGGGCAACCAACTAATAATTAAACAGTAACAGCACCAACAATGCCTTGGCACGGACTCCAGAACTCTCCAAGATTCACTTAAAAACCAACCTATCATCAAACATCATAGTAACTGACTTTAATTGCCCTAGAAAAGGGGTGAGCGATATTGAAAACAATTATATCTCAATTAGGGCTGCACGATATATTGCATTCGATGGTCATGAGCATCTAATCAGTAAAGACTGTTCTGTGATTACCTGTAAATCTCCATCAGCTGTTTTCAATTGGTGCAGCATTTAATACACAGAGCCGTAGATCGCTGACAATCTACGCAATCTCACATTCACGATCGCGATTCTGAGCGCGAATTGCGTAACTTGTCAGTGAACTACAGCTCTGTGTATTAACTGCCGCTCCATTTGAAAACAGCTGATGGAGATGTACAGCTAACCACAGAACCGTCTTTACTGACGAGATGCGCATGACTATCGCATGACAAATATTGTGCTGCCCTAATCTCAATATATTTGGGGATTTGTGTTGATAACAATACCTAAATAATAGTTTACTAAGTGCTTTAGTGCTGGTACCTTGGCTGATTTAGGCCTGTCTTGGATAAATAAATATGAGAATAAATACGCCAGTAGGTAGCAACAAGTCACTGCATTAATGAGTGATTCTCTGAATCATTCATTCAAACGATTTGTTCAAAACAGCATTTAGAAATGAAGCAAGTGATTCTCATTTCTACTTGTGCATCTGCATTTCCTTTCCTTGCATCTTAGCTCCAATCATTTTCTCACTTGACATATTAATTCAGGAACAAAACAACGCAGTCTTGCTCTGCGATGCACAGATATTCTGCTAAATACTGCTCAATCTTTGTTTGGAACTATTTTTAGTGACAAAACAGAAAATAAAACAAATCTACTTTTCTATTTAAATTGTAATTAACTTAATGTTACCTTTTATTTGGTTACATTTTTTTCTAAAATCATTGTTACACTTGTTACAATTGTGTGTGTACACTCTTGCTTGTGATGTTACTAAACAATTTCAGAGCTCATAGATATGAAAATGAAAACATATACAGGGATTTTTTTTTTCATAACGTGTCTTCCATTAGGAACATTCTAACTGCATTCTAACAGGCTTCTCGCAGTGAATGCTTTTTGACTCTCAAGATGTGTTTTTGTTTGTTTTTTGCAAAGTGAGTGACATACTCTAATGTCAACTCACATATAGTTAAAAGAAAAATTTAATATTACAACTGATAATCAATATCTAAGAACCAGTCAAATCATGTTCACAGAAATACACTTAGAAATATACAACCACTCGCAATACCTTAGACACTTCACAACAATGCCCTGACAACACCTGACATCCAAACCTCCTGTGAGTTTTAAATTGGCAAACATTTCGAAAAAAAACCTTCAGAAAGTTAATTTATGCTGTTTTTCCAAAAGCAGACAAATGATTTTGGTGCAAAAAGCTGTGAAGCACACAATGTCACAAACACGAAAACAATCACTATGAACTTGTCTAACCTCCAAGTGTTGGCGTTATCTCTGCATTCATCATTGTTCACAAGAAACCGAAGTTCTCTTTAAGGACCCTGGAAAATGTATCAAACATCCTCAGAGTGTTGCATGACAGCTGGCTGGAGCTGTTGTGTAGTGTAAGTAATGAAGGCTCTAAACACAACATTCATCATATATTTATTGGTTGCAACTGAATCATGCATTTATATTTCATATGTTCTTACATGTTATTTCAGAACATGGTTGCAACACTCTGTGGGGGGAGGGACATTTGAAATAACCCAGCACTGCTCTGGCACCTCATTAGATATATCACTTATATCAGCAAACAGGTCTTAAAACGGATTTCAGCATCATTCACACTTTTTTTTATCCATCGATCCGATTGGCTTATCATCATGCACACAGATAAAGGCCAGGAGCTGTGTATCTGGTGAAGATAGACCTTTAACAGCAACACTAACAAATGAGCAACAAGACGACTGATAAGAGTGCTGCCACAAAAAATGTCTGTTACGAAATAAGAAATAAGAAATTTCATGAGGTTAATGCTTAAAACAAGTGGTAAAAAATACTGTTGTACTTAAATAGTATGACCAATTAAAGGGATAGTTCACCCAAAAATGAAAATGCTGTCATTAATTACGCACCTTCATTTCGTTCCAAACCTGTAAGACCTTCAATCATCTTTGGAACATAACTTAAACAAGTTTTGATTAGAATCTGAGACCTCTCTGACTCTCCCACATACAGCAAGGATCCTAACATGATCAAGGCTCAGAAACGTAGCAAAGACATTGTTAAAATAATCCATGTCACCATGTGACATCAGTGGTTCAACCATGATTTTACGAAGATACGAAAATACTTTTTGTGTGCAAAGAAAACAAAAATAACAACTTTATTCAAAAACTGTCTCCTTCGCATCACCCTATGGCGCCATTTTGGAAAGTATCACATATGTACAACATATGCTGTTCTGTGTCAGCAGCACTGTATGCGGATGCATTGTTTATGTTGTTTACACTTTGATCTGAACATAAACAATGTATCAGCGTGCATATGTTGCATACTTTGTTTTCGTATGTGATATTCTGCAAAAGTCCGCTACAGAGTGACGGAAAGGAGACAAATTATTGAATAAAGTATTTTTTTATTTTTGTTTAAGTATTCTCGTAGCTTCGTAAAATTACCTGGATTATTATAACCATGTCCTTACTACATTTCTGAGCCTTGACCGTGTTAGGATCCTTGTTTTCTATGGGAGGGTCAGAGATGTCTCGGAATTCATCAAAAATATATTAATTTGTTTTCCAAAGATGAACAAAGGCTTTACATGTTTGGAACGACATGAGGGTGAGTAATTAATGACAGATTTTTCATTTTTGGGTGAACTATGCCTGTAATATTTACATAATAATTTGGCAGACATGTTGCCACTACTTTGAACTGAACCTTTGGCCTCATAATTATTACAATTTTAAATATAAGTGATATGTTTCCAATATCTCTGAAAAATAAGGTTATTAGACTAGATCCAAAAAATTTTTACAGAAATATTTTATTGCATGTTTAAAATGTAGCAGTGAGGCTATACCAAGGTTTTGGTTGGTATGACACTTTGTGAATATTAAATAAAAATGGGTAACACTTCAATTTTCATTATTTAAATAACATAACTATATGTGTGAATGCATATTATATTAGGAGAATGTGTTAAATACTCAACTTCTCAAAACACCTAATGTGTGAAAGAGTGCTTAACCTCATCATTCATCTCACTTAGCATGATATTGGACAGCTACTACTTGAATTAATCAGGATTTTAGAGTATTTTTTTCTTTACCGCACATGCACACACAGGCTATAATTCAAGCCTTTGAAATGTGCCGAACATAAAGATGATTAATCATTTTTATTATTGATTTTTTAAGACACAACAAATTCACTTTGGACCCATGATATAATGTTTTCCCTACAAAGCCAAGGAGCTAAAGACTGTGTAGTTTCTTTCCACTTCTCAAAATGCATTTGTGTTCAGTCGACATGACCTTTAGAAAGCTCCTTGTATTTGCCTGTAGTGCAGGACAAAAGTAGACAAGATGGAGAGCTCTTTATCACATTGGTCTATATGAGCCTCATCCCTGAGCTAGCACCAACTCCGACAGAACAAGAAAGTGAATGGCTTTGTCAGAGAAATTGTCTCTAATACTAATCCCATTTCATACTAGCTTGTTCCCACTGCCTAGAAAATTGGAAAGTTGCACAAAAAACTGCTTCTGAGGAAATTACACAATTGAAATTATCCTGCACAAAGTCTATCAAAGCTGCAATTGGACATGGTAGACTTTGCAGGGCCCCTTTGCCGTGAAGACCTAGAGCTGCTACAGTCGGCTTCCATAACTTTTAAGCAAGGTATCAGATAAGGCCTCTTTCACAGCAGCTCACATTTTTTTGAGCTCCTATGTTAACAGGATGCAGCATTTACACTGCCCTCTGTAGCATAATCAGAGTAGCAAGTCATTTCAGAACTGATTTTTTTTTTTTTTTTTTCTGCATATAGCATGCTGAACATAGCAGAAAATCAAGAAAATCCTCTAAATATATGCAATATAGAATTGTATGAAGCAATTGCACATAAAACTGCTTATATTTAATAAATATGACTAAATTTGGACAATGTAAGTTATTTATAGCTAAACTTTGAGGTTTGGGTTCTGCTCTATGTGGTGGTCTCCATCCTTATGGAATTGAGATTTCACAATTATCATTGGTTTAGGGTCAATTCTCAATAATAACTGTAGAATGTATGGCCATTATTAAATTAAATACTTAACGTAACACAGAAATCATTGTAAACTGCAGAAACTTGTGTGAGAGCAACTCACGTGCATGATGTGAGACAGGCCTAAGTCAGTGTTCCTCAGATATAAACCAGTTATGCATTTCTATTTCGTTTTGATTTGACAAAAAATAGTTTATTGCAGAACTGAGAACAGTTCTTTTCCGAGCCCTTTGGATTATTTGGTGGCAATATTAGTTTGATGAAGAATGATGAAAACAAATGAGTATTTCAGAAAGCCTTGAGCAAGATTGTAGATGTTATTTCCTATTATCAAAACTGCAGATGCTGGTTTAATACAAAACCAGTTCAGTGTATTGCCCTGCAGGACAGGAAACAGATGTAATTCAAAATATGTTTGTAAATGTTGAAAAACCTGAGTGTTGTAGATGGTTCCAGTAAGGTTATGTTTTTACCTAACATGACCTAATGCAACATTTTTAATAAGAAACATAGTAATAAGGTTCCTGTCATAAAATAGACCCTTGCCTGCAATATACTGTTATATAACTTTTTGTTTGTTTATTATATAACCATCCTATAGCCAGTAATCTGGGGTCCGTTCTTCGTACGTCGCTAACTCAGTTAGCTGGATTTGATTGTTGACGATTTGGCATGATCTTGGATTGTTTGGTTCTTCAAAGCTCATCCCGGAGTTGCTGTCATAGCAACGGGTCGGTAAGCTTAAACCTGCTCGGGAGCAGGCTTATTTCATGTAAACAGGATTAGATCGCGGCTTTATAAGCGGGGTGTACTCATTACAGGAAGGGGGGTAATGTCAGACTTTGTCTTCCTCTGCCTGTGTTTCCTTACCCTTATGTGCCCATATTTGGTCCGTCCTGTTCCCCATCATTGGTTAATTAGTCTCCCAGGTGTTTCCAGTTATGTCTCCCTATATATAGTCTGTTCTGCCCCATGTTTCTTGTGGATTATTGTTAATGTCAACTGTGTTTATGTCTTCATGCTGTTTGGATGTCCTTCCCCGTGTTCCTGTATCTCCTCCGTTTGTTCTACATTAAATACCCTGTTTGTTATATCCTCGTCTCCTCGTTCCTGGATCCCCGTGCAGCACCGTGACAGTACCTCATTGTAATTATATTTTTATTTTTTTTATCTCTCTCTATTTCTGTGCAGTTCATTTATATGTATTCATTAAGAATTAATGTATCCAGTTTAATACAAATCACTTTGAAAATGTTCTGCCAAAAAAAAAGTCTACGTGTGATAGGGGTTTTGTAAAACCGTGGCAGACAAGCAAAAGGACTGTTTTGACTGAACGGTAAATCCCATCATCATAAGTGAGTTAAACTCTGCCTATCATCTCCGCTCTGGTGCATGTGAGCCCCTGCAGTCTGTTATCTGAGCAGCCATACTGTGCTTGTTGTGGAGATCATGGGCAAATGGAGCCGATGCTAGTTGGATCAGAAGACTCACCATGTTTGGGAACATTATCCTGAGCAGATTGTACAAGAGGCTGAGAAACAAATGATCAGTGGACATTGGCAGGAAAGGTTCAGCGGCTCAGTATGACCCAGCTCAAAAAGTGTACAGAAATTATATTTTGCATGTAAAGGAATGTAACATATACATCAAATAAGAACATAAGCACTAGGATTAAAAATAACTGGCAATAATTGCTGTAAAATTTCCTGAGACCAATTTCCCCTCTATCAACTCTGGAAATGAGTAAAGTTTAGGATTATACAATTTTTAAAACAAACATAAGTAGTTATGTAAAAATATGATGCTGTAAATGACTAATCAAATAATTTTAATTGGGACGATTAAGTGAACATTTTACAGACAGTTATGTTTTATTGCTTCATTCAAGAAATATATTCTCTCTATATCATCTCAAATCATGTTCGAGACCATGATTATCAGGTTTTATTCATACCTTTGGCTCGAGTGTTGCTGTTATTAAAGCACAAGGGACACTCAAATCATGATGGTGAAATATATATATATATATATATATATATATATATATAGTGTATAATACAGTATACACTAGATAGATACAGTATATATATATATATACATACATATATATATTAAACCTACATTAAACACTTCTCTTATAGAAAACTACAGACCTGTCTCTCTCCTTCCATTCATAGCGAAAACACTCAAACGAGATTTCTTCAACCAGGTATCATTGTTTATTTCACAGAACAACAAGCTGGACACTAAACAGTCAGGTTTCAGGAGTGGCCTTTCAACTGAGACTGTGCGACTCTCGGTCCCTGAAGCCCTGCGAATTGCAAAAGCCGATTCCAAATCATCAGTCCTAATTCTGCTGGATCTATCTGCCGCTTTTGACACTGTCAATCATCAGATCCTCATGTCCACCCTCTCATTACTGGACATCACTGGGATTCCACTTCACTGGTTTGAATGGTGGCCTGGGGAGGGGAGGTATCCAAAACACACCAATTGGTTACTGGGGTCCAACAGGGATCGGTTCTTGGACCCCTTCACTTCTCCACATACACTACATCACCGGGTCCCATCATACAGGCACATGGCTTCTCCTACTATTTCTACGCTGATGACACACAGCTCTATCTCGCTTTTTAACCAGATAATCCAACGGTAGCTGCACGGATCTCTGGCTGCCTGGCAGACATTTTGGCATGGATGAAAGAACATCACCTACAGCTCAACCTGGCAAAGACTGAGCTTCTTGTCTTCCCTGCCACTCAAACTTTACAGCATGACTTCACGATTCAATTAGGTTCATCAACAATTACATATTCAACTTTGGTCAGAAATCTTGGTGTAATCTTTGATGACCAACTGACCTTCAAAGAGCACATTGTAAAGTCTGCTCGATCTTGCAAGTTTACACTACACAACATCAGAAAGATTAGGCCCTTTCTGACAGAGCATGCTGCGCAACTTCTTGTCCAGGCCCTTGTCATTTCTAGGCTGGATTACTGCAATGCTCTTCTGGCTGGACTTCCATCAAACACAATCAAACCTCTACAAATGATTCAGAATGCAGCGGCAAGACTGGTCTTCAATGAGCCCAAAGAGCCCATGTTATACCTATCTTTATCTCCTTGCACTGGCTACCAGTTGCAGCTCGATTCAAGTTCAAGACACTGATGTTTGCATATAGAACAACCACAGGCTCAGAATCTATATCCCCTCCAGAAGTCTGAGATCTGCTAGTGAGCAACGCCTTGTGGTACCATCACAGAGAGGCTCAAAATCAGAATATTCTCTTTCACCTATCCTGGCTGGTGAAATGATCTTCCCACCCCCATCCAGAATGCTGGATACCTGTCAACCTTCAAGCAACAACTGAAAACTCATCTCATTCAACACTACTTGACTTCATCCTAAAAAAAAACGTATTTCTATTTCTCTTTCTCTCCTTTCCTTGCTAGCTTGTACTTATTTGAACAATGCCTTGGACTTGGTGTTATGAGCACTTCATCTGTCTGTTTGCCTCTTCAAGATGACTCGCTATATGTATTCCCCAATTGTAAGTTGCTTTGATTAAAACTGCTGCAATATTACTAAATACAAATGTGTATGTATATATATATATATATATATATATATATATATATATATATATATATATACTGTATGTATCTAGTGTATACTGTATTATACACTAAATATTTTGTCTAATTTAATTATGATTTAATCTAAGACTACAGCTGAAGACAGCTATTTAATACACTGTAAATTTACCAAGAAAATAAAATGTACCCTATCCATTTTGTAAAAGCATGTTAGATCTTAATGTGAATGAATCAGGGTTTTTTATATATATATATTTTTTTTAAATGTAATCAGAAATGAATCCCAATTTTTTATCAAAATGTTGCTACTGGATCTTTGGATCTGGATTTCTCGATCTCTCTGGTGATTTTTTGTCATTTAGTATTTCTTATTCCTTGACCTTCCATGACTGCTTGCTTGCTTTAATTATTTATTTATTTATTTTAATTGTTTAATGTATGCTTGTATGTTTTAAATTCATTAATTAATTCAGCCCGATAAACTGTTACTGACGTAACTGTAAGTATAGGTAAGTATTTGTAAGTGCTTAGGCACCAATTAAGACCTATATTGTTTGATTGGCACCCACAAAAAAAGAACAAGAAGATAAAGAAAATGTGCCACTATTTCCAACAAACCAGGGCTCTTAAACGGACAGAGTCATGCCAGTGGAGATGAGGGTGGATAGTGGAGGGGGGGAAGGGGGATGTTAAAAAATAAATAAATGAAAATACTTGGCTGGCTTCACAGAGGCAATAACAAGCTTCTCACTATTATGAAAGGCGAGGCAGTGGAGGGTTTGGTCCCACGAGACATCACATTGTGTTTTCACTGCAGCTCTTTGACAACTGCAGCCACGTATCCAACTCTCCAGGTATAATTTCCCCTACCTTTTATTCACACTGTATCAGTTTTATTGCTGGAAGGAAACATGGGATGCACAAATCTCATCTGTACCCTCGTGCAGTCCAGAGCCATATAGAGAGAGAGTTGCGACAACGGAAGTTCAGAATGCTTGGTCGTCACGTGATTCACGTAGACTTCAGATAGTTCCAGGAAGTGCTTTGGCGGGCAATTCAAACTGTAAGAATAGAGTGACAGAACTGCGATTTTTGGTAATTAGTAGGCAATAAATGCATTTATTTTATATATTTATATAACACACCGACATATGTATGTAACTTGAATATGTAGTTACAGCGATGTTGTTTTTAAAGTATTTAAATCAGCTAATATTTGAGGATTAGTGTTCGATTACCGTTATTTGCCTTAACTTATTTCAAGTATATTCTAACTTGTATAAAGACAGGTTGCTGTTCCCTTTTTATGTTACGTTATATTCAATTTATATTATATTAGTTATATTCAACTCAACTCACTCTAAATTTATATCAATATGCTGCATTTTATTATTAGGAAATTGTATTCTTTAATACGTGTTATAGGAACTAATCTTGATTAACATTTTTACCACTTCCACCCACCGCTGTCACACGCGGTCAAACGTTATATTTAACTAATATCTAGACTTCCCCATCCTGTAAAAAAATATATGTTTAGATTCTTTTTCTCTAATTCCAAAAACGATGGATGAAACTGAATTAAGAGAACAGATTTTACAATTAATAGGGTGTTCGTTACTAACTTTATCCAGTAGCCAATCTAGACTAATCTGTTAGTTATCTGATAACATCTCTTAAATCTACTAATTTAATGAGTAATAATCTACTAGGAGGTTTTAAAGTACAAGTTACTTTTATTCAAATGTACTGATAATATACAATATTTTTTTTAAACATCTAACCTTTTAAAAGTGCGTCGCAAACGGTTTGTTCTGCTGCATCTCTATGGCGCTGCATGTGTTTGCTGCTACTTCCGGGAACATTTGAGAGGCTCCACGAGCCGCCATTGCTGTAAAAAAAAACGTTCCATTGGAGTGAATGGAGTTGTCGCAACTCTCTCTCTATATGGCTCTGGTGCAGTCATGCAAGACAAGTTTACTTTTAAAGCAATTCAATCCACCTCAATATGCAGTACATCTTATAAGATACGTCTAAATGATAAATGCATTGTGATCAGAATAGATCAATTATACTACTGCTTCTCGGTGTATGCTTCAAAATACACCTAAGGCATAGAGTTGGCAACACAACAAAGGTATTTATTCATTTACTACTATTATCTTAACTATTTTATGATACATAACTATGTATCATAACTATTCCTTGTAATATCTCTGCTCCCGACTGTGACAGTATGATTGTTTTACTATGACCCCTCTGAAAGCTGTATGTCCTTAGACTCAAACATTGGTACAAACTGCATAAGCCAAAGAATAAGTTTAATTAATGTGGGATCAGTAAGATGAATAGAAATGTGACTAGTGTGTTTGTTGGTTTCTAAATGTCTTCTGAATTTCAGTGGTTTCAGTCATCTCTTCAACCAATAATCCACAGTGAACAATGCATTATATTCAGCATAAATCATATTTATCCTTGTTGTGAGTTAGCTTGTATTCCGTGTCTGCGGCATTATCTTGCAATGGTTTGTTCATGGTTCATTGTCAATGTTTTTTTTTCAAACATATCACTCCTTGCCCACATTGGCATCTGATTAAATTGGCGAGAAAGCTCAACAAATTTGAATTTAAACCAAAATAACTTGTTCATTGGAACATACAACCTTTTAAATAAAATAATTAATATATTGAAACTGTTTACTCATAATGTCTAAACATAAATTTGTGTATGTTTGGAAATATACTAAAAGGTACAATATGAACAAATTGACAGCATTTAAATTAAGCATATTTAAATACACAGCTTTATAAATGTAAAAATGTGTGTGTGTGTGTGTGTGTGTGTGTGTGCATGCGTGTATTTGTGTCTGTGTAGTTACATTTTATACCCCTGACCCTAAACGCTTCATTAACATTAAATGCATTAAATAAATAGGTAAATGCATTAAATGAATAATATATATATAATTTTGTTAATAAATGACATTGACTAAATGTCATATTCTATTCATTTTGTGAATAAAATGCTATACATATAACTAATTATTATACTCATAATTCATTAGCTGCATTTAGTAATGTTTTGTCTCTTCTGTCCGCTATCAGAACAGACCCTGAGACCCACCAGTTGATAACCAGGAGTTAAACTACTCCAAAATGAAAAATTAAACATGGAATCCCTTGGCATAAACTGTTTGTAGTCTGCTGTCACTTTCTTTTTAACGTTTGCTGAATTTTATTTGAACATCTAACCTCAAATGTTCATTCTATAACGATGAATGACATCAGCGTGTGCTGATGGCAAAGTTCTTCCTTTATCACTCAATTTGGGCTGATATATCAGTGAACTGTCCTCCACATGATGAAGGAGAGGAGTTTGTCTCTGCCAAAGCAAGCAAAATGAATGACCTTCGCAGGAAGGAATGCTAATAGCCATGTTACTGCTGCAGGGGAAAGATGTGTTTGTGTTGTCCATCAACATTAGGGTGAACGAAAGAGAGTAAGTGAAAAGACAAAGATAGAGAAAAAGAGAATAAAGTGGCTTCGCTGGGCATTCTTAGATTAGAGCAAAATAGATGGGGCACCAGAAGTTAAAAGTTGGACTTTTGAGAGAAACCAAAATGTAAAAAAATCAGCATCACGTCAGATTAAAATCTTATAGTGATGGGCCTTTAAGAAGGTGATCTTCTTAAAGAGATAGTTCACCCAAAATTGAAAACTTGATGTTTATCTGCTTACCCACAGGGCATCCAAGATGTAGGTGAGTTTGTTTCTTCAGTTGAACACAAAGATTGTTTTTTAACTCAAGGTATCGTCACGAGCTGCAGGATTTAATTTGGTTTTGTCTTTGTGTGTTTTTTGACTCTCAAAGCCGTGGTTTCCATTGAATGCCATTATATGACTGACAGACTGCAATGGTTGACTTTGTTTCTCCCTTTTAAAATGTCATATTGCATTGGAAAGGCATTTATTTTCAATAAAAAATGAAGGAAATAATACAAAAGTAGGAAATAAAGGATTGGGTAGGCTTTGGGTAGGTGTATTGGCTTTATTCCAATAAGGTGGCATCCATTTACTAATTTGAATTCAAATTAAAACATACCCTCAATAAGTTATAATGTTATACTTTTTTATAATGCACTACAATACTGAGGTGCAGATAATTGCCTCTATTTGCAATAAGTAGTATAAATAGCAGAAAATCCTGCTACTTTAACATAGTGTAAATGGCATATCACTAAAAAAATTGCTGCTATTTTCACTTAGTGTAAATATTATCCATCCCTATTTGCACTTAGTGTAAATAGCATCTAGCGCAAAAAGAGTATAAGGTATATAGTATAATTTTAGAGTATAATGAATCATTATTAATCACCTACTTTTCCTGTGCTTTAAATATGTCTAATTATTTAGAAAGTGTGCAAATGTGCTATAATTTCCATTGCATATGCTTTGTGCTAATCACATTACTTTTGTCCACAATTCATAAATCAATGACATGGATCTACAGCTGTGAGGTAAAACTCCCCCAGAAGTTAGACTCGAGAACTACAAACCGAATCAATTAAAAATAAATTATGAAGAGAAATACAGCTTGAATGAATTCTGAATGAGCTGTAAAAAAATAAGGCAATGTATATTTGTCATTCCAGATGTGAAATGTAAGTTATTCATTACCATTGGCAATGATATGGACATGATGTGGTTTTTTTTCAAGTACCTTAAAGTATCAATACCATGGTGTGACAAGTGGGGCGGGGCTGAGAGCCGTGGGAACGGAGCGAGGCCGGTGGAGTAAATGGTAATGAACGACACCTGCACCACTCACCGGTCTCGCGTCCCACTGAGGAGCTTCGGAAAAATAAAAGGAGGAGCGACGAAAGTGAAAGACGAGAGAGGACCAGGCCTGGATTATAGTTTGTGTATTGTGTGCGGCAGTCGTCCGTGAGGGGCTGCCGCTTTTATTTTGTGTTTGTTTATTGTATTATTAAAGTTTTGAATGTTCGCCAGTTCCCGCGTTATCCTTCCCATATCTAAGAACTTCATTATATTGGTGCTGAAACCCAGGACGAGGAAGCCGGCATGCCGCCATGCAGCCAGCTCAACCCACGCCACTTGTGGAGCTAGTGAAGTCACTCGCTGGTCTTCACCAAACACAACACCAGGCACTGATGGACATGAAACTGGAGCAGGAGGATCACTTCCGCGTGTTGGTCCAAGTGCAGGATGAAGACCGGCGGGTCCTCCGGAGCTTGCTTGGCCCGGGAGGGCACCGCTGTCGCAGCTCCATCCGTCGCCCACGTCCCACTGATGAAGATGGGTCCACAGGACGACCCGGAGGCCTTCGTGGACCTCTTTGAGAAGACAGCGAAGGCGTGCGGCTGGACACGCACCCAATGGCCTGATCCCGCTGCTGACAGGGGAAGCGCAGGTGGCAGCCCAACAGCTACCTGTAGCGAACCTCCTGGCCTACGACGATCTCAAGCAGGCCATCCTGCTTCGAGTCGGTCGTACCCCCGAACAACATTGGCAACCCTTCCGGTCAGTGGAGCTGGGGGACAAAGGCCGACCATTTGTGATAGCTCAACAGCTCCGGGACGCTTGCCGCAAGTGGCTCATGGCCGAGCCACACGACGTCGAGGAAGTAGTCGATCTGGTGGTGCTGGAGCAGTTCATCGCTTGGCTACCCCATGGGACGCGAGACCGGTGAGTGGTGCAGGTGTCATTCATTATCATTTACTCCACCGGCCTCGCTCCGTTCCCATGGCTCTCGGCCCCGCCCCACTCATCACACATGGTATGCATATATGATAATGATTCAATATAACAAAATTACCATAGTGCTACTATATGATACATCACTGTCCCACAGTACTTTCACAGTGTTTTGATTTGGTAAGGACACTTACAAACCACAGGTCTGCAAGTTCCACCAAGATAATGTTACAGTACATTTTTTATGGATTTCTTGTTACAAACCACTCTGCCACTTCATTTTTGGGAAAGTGTCTTGCTTGCTTTGTAGTCAAATAATTGTCTCCCCGGTCTGTGTATGGAAATCCCAATCGTGTTTAAGATATGCACACTGAATCGCAGAAAGGTTCCACTTTCATACCACCTCCTGTGTCTGCTGCAGAGCCGAGTAAGCCAGCAACTCTTATTATATTATGCTCTGAGTGACGGTAATTGTACGACGTTCAGCCTTCCCAGGAAATAGCAGAATATATGGAGAGAAGAGGGATAACAGTGAGAGGACTAAAGGTCAGTATAATATTGCTGGTGGAATGGAGTTTTTCTGTCTGTGTTTGCTCTGTGAAAGGGGACAGAGGTTGCAATTTTCTAACTCTTGCATATTTTTGTTGACCTCCATGCGTTATGTCTCATGGGAGATGAGGCGAATATATACTGTTTGGGATGATAAATATATCTATTACAATTTTAAGCCATATTTAAGGTCTGTTTTGTGTGTGATCGATGCAGAAATATCTATGGATGCATTCTCAGCTTGTATGCCTATAAATTAAATGGCATATTGTCGAATGCTTTGAAATATCTGATGGTGCATAAATTTAATTTTCTCCACCAAAAGTGGTAATAGGGAATCTGGGCCCGTGAAATCCATAAAGTCTAAATTAGGGTTTCCCAAACAGGGTTGCGTGAGCTAATAATACCGTGTTTTCAAAGCTCCTTGGGTCACAGAAAATGTTGTTTCTCAAGAACTCCATCTCTACAAGTGCTAAGTGCTGGGTTAACTTTATTTACATTCACATTTGATTATTTCTCAGCATTTTAGCTGTTAGACATTTACAGCATTTTACTAATATTCTGCCAAAATTAAAGTAATATAAGTTGGTTCTTGTAAAAGGCAAACCCAAGGGTGAACAACATTAAAATTGATTTAATTTCCATTAGCATTCTTTGTTTTTGTGTCTAGATGCAGCACCAATACAGAATAAGCGCAATATAATGGCCTATATTTGCATGTGTCATTAAATTAATAAAATATTGATATCAAATCTAATGAGGGAGCAATATTTACTTCAAGTAAATATTTTATGTCTAAGCGGTTACTGACTGTTATAATGCCTTCACACAATTTCAGAAAATTCAAGAAGACTCAAGAAAATTAGCCTGTCACAATACAATGTATGCATACTGTCATCACACAGCGGTGTACAGGTAATAAGCTATATTTTTTTTCAGTGAGCAAAACACAGGGCTAAAGCTAAACTTCAGATACGGTCTTTCTTAGAAGAAATTACTATTTATACAGTTGAATATGCAGTTGTTTTGTTTTTTCCATTGCCAACTTCCTGTCATCAAGTTAAGCCGCTTCTCAATTTCCACATTTATAAAATCTGTTTGGCTTATTGTCAGCTTATTGTCTTCCTACCAAGCCTAACACCCACAGCCTGGGCAGAGGCGTCATTCCTGAGGTAAATTGTCGCTCAGTTTCCACGCAGGCAAACAAATTTGCATAACTTTATCCTGGATCCATTCTCCTCGGTATGCTAAAAAGAGAAGCATACATTTGTATCCCAAGTCAACTCTTTTGAGTTCTCGTCTAGTTGTCTTTTTAGTGGAGGTTGTTGAGTAGATGGGTCTTTGGAGTGGCCTTGTCAATATGATTTACCTTCAATCAGCACCTTCCTTCCTTTTAATTGTTTCAGTGTGTTTTCAGAGTGAATATCGCAGCTTTGCTAAATTGAGCCTGTACTGCCTGAACTGATCCACTTAATTTTGCCCTCATTGATTTTGTGTCCCATTCATTTAGATCCTTCTGTCGCAGGTTTGCACATAGTTTACACTTCTATGGATGAGGACAGACCATTTACCACCAGCACCTCTTTTGATATGGGACAATAAAATACAAAAGCCACTTTGAAACACAGATTCTGTTGTTGCAGTTTTTACATCTATTTTTGCAGAATTTTCTCAAACCAAACAAACATACCCATGAAATTCCTTGATGTTCTGATGCAGACGACAGTTGGGGGACAATTAGTCTGAATTTGAACCAATCGTGTTTCTGCATTGCAACTGGTAACCAACAATTGTTACTTTAAATAGATTGTATTCATTTTTTATGTGATTTAACACATATAAATTACTTTTGCAGGTATAAATTATTGTATATAGAATGGTTGGTCACACTTTGACAAGCCTGCACCGACTTGTCAAAGAGGTTGGCAACAGTATGCACAGAACTCAGTTATACCAAGAGAAAAGCTTTCTTTAAGAGAAGATATGTTCACCAGCAAGAAAAAAAAAAAAAAACTACGCAAACAGGAAGAAAAGAGAAACAAAACGCCAGAGGCATTTCAAAAATTGTTCACATTGCAACCAAGTTGCGTTTGCAAATCTTCAAATGCAGATCAAATTCTGTCATGATGAATTATTAATAAAATGTTATAATTTTGATTTCTCCATTAGGTACAATACAAAAATCACATAATTAGCTTCAGACTAGAGATGAAATGCTTTTTCTTGCTCAATGCCATTGTTTTAAAATATTTATTTATTTTGTGGAACACAAAAGATGTTATGGCAATAGATTATTTTGATTGCCCACTTTAGACATTCTACTAAGTAATTTTACACCTACATGCCAACTAGCAGTCTAAAGTATTAGACTGTTTGTTTAATATCTACTAAAACTTCGTTTTGATGGTCCCACAACAGACATTCAAATGACTATACATAACCTTGCAAGTACATACTAGTGATGGCTCTATACCACAGTTTTGGCTTCAGTACAATGGTATAGATAGTAAACTAATACCATAGGTGACAAGCAGCCTGGATACCTGAATTAAAAACAATTTTATTAAAAACACTGCCTGAAACCAGTACCTAAACTTAACAACTATACACTGAAAAAAGAGCAAACTTAAAAGTTTAAGGCAACCAGCTTCAGCAGATTTTTGAGTTTTCTCAACTTGTTTTTGTAAAAACTTAAAACATTTACATTTACATTTTATGCATTTAGCAGACACTTTTATCCAAAGCGACTTACGTATTCAGGTTATACATTTTTTTTTCATTAGTACTAGTATAAATTATTGTATATAGAATGGTTGGTCACACTTTGTTTTAAGGTTCAATTCTCACTATTAACAAACCATTAACTAATTTGCTGCTTATTAATATTTGATAAAGTATCTGTTAAGTTTATGTATTGTGTAGGATTATGGATGGAGAATAAGGTCATGCAGAATATGTGCTTTATAAGCAAAACAAACAGTCAACATGTTAATAATAGACATACTAATAAGCAACTAGTTAATAGTGAAAACTGGTCCCTATACTAAAGTGTTATTGATTGATTCACTGATATTAAATTATATTGTTGACCTGTTTTTCAGTGTTCTAGGGATTGCCATTAATGAAAGTGCATTTTTCAAAAATACTTTGTTTGTTTTCTCAAAATGAAAATCCAGTCATTATTTTCCCACCCTTGTCATTCCCAACCCAGACTTCCTTTCGTCTTCAGAACACAAATAAAGATATGTTTAATACATATAATAACATATAGTCCATCCATTGAAAATCCAAGTAATCAAAATGTACATTTATCAGAAGGTTCATGAGACAATTAAAGACTTCTGAAGAAACATGATTGCTCCATGCCATACATTTAATGTAGGCTTTTATTTCATTTTTAACGAGCATCACACAAACATAGAGCATATCAAATATGGATTAATATGGAAGCATAACCATATTTACTTGACGAGAAAGAACAAACCTCAATGGTTCTCATGCATCTCAATGTTTACTTTTGCAATATTTCTTTTTTTTTAAATGCAAAAAAATACTTTATTGTTAAAGTTTTGGTTGCTTAGGCTTTCAATGCATGGACAAACATGGCAAAAGGACATTAAAAAATACTTCTTTGTGTACCGAAGATGAATGGGATATTTTAAGGGTTTGTAACAACAAAATTATAATGAATTTTCATTTTTTTGGATGAATTAAAACAATTTGTACAGCTTTATTATTTTCTCTATGCTAATATAATGTGATTAATTCTAATAATATAAAATAATAATGCAAAATGTGATAAAACAAAACCAGAATTAATTATGCCCTGTGATCTATATGTAAATTTCGTAACAAGGAATTACAATAACATTAGAGCGATTCAAGCGAAAAGTACCACCTTCATGTTTTGACAAGTTTACAGCTGCCTCACCAAACACAATTACCAAAGACGTCAGTTTGCACAAAATTGCTGACAGAAAACAAGAATATATTTACATATTATGTAATGAGTTCAATTAAAATGTTAAATCAGTTAACACCCCCTTTTTATTTCCACCTAGGACTTGGTAAATTGCTAAAACATGCTAAAAAAAGTTTTCAAGAATCTTCTGTAGCGAGATTTCCAAAGTAAAGGTGACATACTTAAATTTTCTGGGATGTTGTGAGGGTGCAACATTTTAGCCTTTAGCTTTAACAGTTATATCAAGTGGCAGTGAAACCATAAATCTCCTACAATAAGCTGTAATGTTTTAATGTGTATGCAAAGGTGTGCAGGAGAGGTTGCCTACACCTGCCCCTTGAAAGGTTATCCACTGCTACCATGTGGAAAAAATAGCCCAAATAAGCCTGCACCGACTTGTCAAAGAGGTTGGCAACAGTATGCACAGAACTCAGTTATACCAAGAGAAAAGCTTTCTTTAAGAGAAGATAAGTTCACCAGCAAGGAAATAAAAAACTATGCAAACAGGAAGAAAAGAGAAACTTGTTCAAGCAAATCTTCAAATGCAGATCAAATTCTGTCATGACGAATTATTAATAAAATTTTATCATTTGTATTTCTCCATTAGGTACAATACAAAAATCACATAATTAGCTTCAGACTAGAGCTTTTTCTTGCTCAATGCCATTGTTTTAAAATATTTATTTATTTTGTGGAACACAAAAGATGATATGGCAATACATTATTTTGATTGCCCACTTTAGACATTCTACTAAGTAATTTTACACCTACATGCCAACTAGCAGTCTAAAGTATTAGACGGTTTGTTTAATATCTACTAATACTTCATTTTGATGGTCCCACAACAGACATTCAAATGACTATACATAACCTTGCAAGTACATACTAGTGATGGCTCTATACCACATTTTTGGCTTCAGTACAACGGTATAGATAGTAAACTGATACCATAGGTGACAAGCAGCCTAGATACCTGAATTATAAACAATTTTATTAAGATCACTGTCTGAAACCAGTACCTAAACTTAACAACTATACACTGAAAAAAGAGCAAACTTAAAAGTTTAAGGCAACCAGCTTCAGCAGATTTTTGAGTTGTCTCAACTTGTTTTTGTATAAACTTAAAACAAGTTAAGAAAACGAAAAAATTTGTTGAAGATGGTTGCCTTAAAATTTTAAGTTTGCTCAACTTTTTTTATTTTAACAGTGCTGTGTATTTTTGTTTGCCATCACAGATAGCCACTGTTGTGTTTTTTACAACAGTGGCTATGTTTGCATGTACATCAATAATCCGATTTGAATACGATTTTAATGGTGTATTCCTATTTTAGTTGCATAATTAAAGTGCAGTACAGACATGTACACACCTTCGTCAAACCATTGTCGTCGTGTAGGACTTTTCGCCGCATTTTGCGACAGGATACACACACGGCAGTGGTCAACCGTTTTGATGGCAAATAAAAGAGCTTCAACAGCGCTGTCGTCTGTATGCACGTACAAATTATTCACTGCACTTGAAGCTTTCATAAAAATGAAACACCTAAAACTGTGTATGGCATCATCACAAAGACAAACTAGCCTATATGTTTATACGGGAAATTCTGGAGGGGACTTCAGATGTCATCACGTGGTGATGTAATGACATGTGCTATTAAAAAATCTTAAAAATGTAAAAAATCTTTTTTTTTTTATTGTATTTATTTTTACAGTGTACCTTACTATGTATTAAGCAACAAATTAGGAGTTTATTGAGCCAAAATTTGTAATGGTTTCTTAATGGCGAGAAATGGACCTCAAAATAAAGTGTGCCCCTTCTCAGTATTCCATATTCACTAAAAGAGCGATACAAATAATGTTTTTAATTATTATTATTATTATTGTTTTTTATATATTATCAACAAGCAATCTTCCAATAAAAAAAATACATTACATATTACATAGAACAAGTGACAGATCTATTAGTTTGCATCAGGTTTTTGACCCATCTGCTGCAATCACTGTCAATCATTGCAGTTTTGCATTAAATCCACCATTTACATTTTCATTTTGTCAAAAAATCCTAAAGGATTCCGATAAGAGAATTGTGTGGGAACCAATAGGAATGTCAAGTCCTATAAGAATCTCATTGGAATGGTTCCAAATGATTATGTACATTCTAATTAAAACTATTTTTCTAATTGGATAGTATTTGTTTATTTTTATTTTTTGACAAGGAACACTGTACACTGAATCTCTTATTTACATTGCGTTGCATTGATTTTTACAATGAAGGAATTTGCGAGTGTTCTGCAGCTGAACTGTAGAACATGTCATTACGTCACCACACGACGACATCTGAAGTCCCCTCCAGAATTTCCCGTATAAACATATAGGCTAGTTTGTCTTTGTGATGATGCCATACACAGTTTTAGGTGTTTCATTTTTATGAAAGCTTCAAGTGCAGTGAATAATTTGTACGTGCATACAGACAACAGCGCTGTTGAAGCTCTTTTATTTGCCATCAAAAAGGTTGATCACTGCCGTGTGTGTATCCTGTCACAAAATGCGGCGAAAAGTCCTACACGACGGCAATGGTTTGACGAAGGTGTGTACATGTCTGTACTGCACTTTAATTATGCAACTAAAATAGGAATACACCATTAAAATCGTATTCAAATCGGATTATTGATGTACATGCAAACATAGCCACTGTTGTAAAAACACAACAGTGGCTATCTGTGATGGCAAACAAAAATACACACATGATTGTTTTACCATTTGAAATATAATATATACACTAGCACTTTAACAAGTCTATTGCTTGTAAAATGTCTAAAAATGACTAGTGAAATAAAGTGTAATGAATGGAACGGTTTTCTTTTCTTTTTTTAATGTTTCACTTTTTTTTCTTTTTTTTTCTAGTCATATATATTTGGAATGACATTCTCAAATTATGGCATCTGAGCATTAAAAACGGTCTGCTAGTAGCCTTAAGTTTGAGTGTGGTAAGAGATCTCCACACTGTCCAACAAACACATCAGAATGTACCCTGGTGATGAATAATATTGTGTATCATCCTCATTCAACTCTGTTAGTAAATAATTTATCCCCCTCATCTTCGATGTTGATTATGAAAAGTGTGTGTATGAGTGAGTGATTGTGTGAGTGTGTGTGTCTCTGCTAAGGACTAATAACCTCATCTATGAGAGGCAGTAGAGCATGTCTTTCTATATGAGGGATGGATCCATCTGTGTATTTTCCTAATATTGGAAACAGAACAACATCAATTGGTGATGCACATCATGACAGAGTATACATTTGTGGATGTAACTTTTTATTTTGAATTACAGAAATAAGAAATCCTGTGATCCTAATATAAGTATATATATATATGTATATATATATATATAAGTTGCCTACAATTAATTCAATATAATCCAAAAACTAGCAGATATAATATCCAAGAAAAATGGAAGTATGTACCTTACCAAGAATAGGATGATAACAGAATCAGGCAGTGGTGTAGTCTAACTGATACGCAGGTATAAGCCATATATCCACTAGGGGATGTCACTGATTTGCATACACCCACTTAAAAAAGCGTGCAGATACGTAACAACATTGTTATGTGACAGACCTTTCACACATTCATTCATAAATTCACCCAGTCTGTGTTGCGAAGCACCGTCTTTCTGATAATCATGCCTTATTTCTGTTGACGATTATTGCTGAGCTTGAAATTAACTAATTTCAGATATAAAAACAGATATGAAACAAACTACACCCTTTCAGTGTTTTCGTAAGCCTGCCCCTGAAGCTGCTGCTGCAAACAGATGACAGGAACGTTAACATTATAGAAACAACAGAAAATGAGCCAGAAGGCTGATACTATCCTACGCGGTTCAGAAAACGAGGCCGATGCTATCGTAACGGTGTGAGTATACATTTTCATTAACTTAACTCTAACAGCAGGGGATTGTCGGCATATAAGAACAATGAGTTATTTCAATAAACAAAAAGTTCATATTTAGTGATTTACATTGTCTGAATATAACAGTATTGCAAGATTTTTCTCTATTTCATCAACTAAAATAGTTTAAAATAAACTCACAACTGTGCCGCTCAAACACAGCGTTGTTTCGTGTATGAATGAATCAAATCTAGTGAGTCAATTCAATTACTCTTCAAGACAGTCACTGGCTGAGTCCCAATGTGCATACTATCCATCCTAAATGTGATATTAGTCATTTTCAATAGTATTTGGGGCAGATAGGGTTGATGATATGCACATTGGGACGCAGGGACTTGCTTTGTTCTTGAATGAATCAGCCCTTCGAACAAATAAATTGAATTAGTTATTCAGTGATATAATCAGCCTTAGTTTCATTTTTAAAGTATAATTTCAGTTATTTAAATAATTGAATAGTTCTATATTAAAAAAATATTTAAAACATTAATCTCAACATTAATTTATGAAGTTAATTGTATTCATGCCTCCTCTGAACCTCATAATACTGTATCTCTGTAAATACCTACAAGTTTTGTGTTCTTCTGTGCCTCTTCTGTAGTGCAAATACATTTTGTTAATAATGATTTTATTTGCTTGGCAACCTATACTTTTCATATTGCATTGTTTTAATGATAATTTTGAAATAGCTTATAAAAATACACTTTTGAATTTGACAAAATATAACATTTCAAAATAAAGTTAGAAAAAATGCCCTGTAAATCACTTTAAGGAGTACAATATTACTTTGTAATGGGAAGGCTATTTTTTGTTATTGAGCAGAAGGTGCTCCTGTTTTTTTTTTTTTTTTTTTTTTGCAGCACAACACAAGTGCTCCTAAAAAAAAAGTGAGAGCCCTGTTTAGTGAGTGTGGTGGTGCTTATGAGAAGCTGCTCTGATACGGGTGAGTATGAGGCTGGGAGGGAAAAAAAAATACTCACTACAAAAAAACTAGACTACACCACTGGAATCAGAGGTATTTACCTTCCCTAAAAAATTAAATAAAAAAACACCTACCACAATGTTCAATTTCTGGGTACAATGTTTATTGTGTGGGTCAAATTGATCACATAATAATAATTTTTAGTTTGACCTTTTTGCAATAATAATATAATTTGAATTGCATTCAAAAACTCTCTGTTTGCCATTGGTCAGAAAAAACACATACAGCCTCACCCCAAACTTGTTTTGCTTGAGCAATTGTTACTGTGACAAGCTGGTCAGGATAACAAAACAAACAATGTTTAGATAGCTAAGAAGTCATAGCATACAAATCATATTGACAAAATGTACAGTTTGATACTTATACAGTGCTTTCCCTTTCATTGTGATGCCTGAGAGCCCTAATCTAAACTCCATTGCACTGTATTGGAAATTATTGCCAGGAAACAGTTCACAACATAGATACTGTGAAAGAAAAAACAATTCTGCTGGGAGTTGCAAAAGGTCACACATTGTTGTGTAAGAGAAGGCAGTTGGAAACATCTCTGCAAAAGTGGAGATACTTGCAGAGGCATGTGAGAGGAATAACGAGGGAATAGGTACAAAAGAAATGGAATGAAACCTAAAAGTTTCTAATACCTAATATTTACTCAAATCAGGAATGGGCATATTAGCATCTCACTGAATTTACAATACATAGCATATTTACGAAAAACCTAAACTGCTGCAAGTATTTATAGAAAAGCTATTCTTGTCTCCCTGATCAACTTTGGTAGCTGAACATGAATATAATAAAGGATGCAGTTTTCAATAGGATGGTATTACACTTGCACACCGTTACGACAGTGGTAAGGAACATTATCTACAGAAAGTCAACAAATGTAAACGTACATTTGCACTTATGTTGATGTGCAAGGTTGCTCATTATTGTACTGTGATACTGACTCACATTGTTATTTTTGTAGATTTTAGCCAAACAAAAAGTCATATTACACCTGGGTCAGTTTTGTTTTACAAACGGCACTGTTTAGAGACATAGTTTCTGTACGTCTTTATTATCTCATTGCTCAGGACCTCAATTAAGCAAATTACTGCAAGTTAAATAATCACCAATGTAATTTAAGGTAATACCTGTGGTCAGTGCTTAAAGTGAAAAAAAAGAGGTGCCGGTACTCACCCGACCCCCCCCCCCCCCCCCTGTATTTAATTATTTATTTATTTACATTACATAAGCATTTTTTTTTCATAATTCACAATGTATGACTTTTTTGCCACAATAAATCAATCAATAATTAAATAAAAGCTTTCAATACAAATTAGTTGCAATACCAAACAGGACCACAGGGAGATGCCAAAGACCACTAAATCGCCTGCCTTTAATATACGGTTACATTCAGAATTGCTAAATCTCTGACCACCGCATAATCAGCGTTCATTATAAACACTCTTGCTTTTAAGCCAAATACACGCTGAAAATAATAATTTTACTGAAAACTGAACGTAAGTGTAATGACTGGTCTGAGGCGAGTGGATTCACTTGCAGCAAGATGTTTAATGAGCAGAGGCAGAAACAAACGGGCAATGGTCAGCAGGCAAAAACAGGAATATCAGAGGCAGAGCAGAGACGTAAACAATACCAGGCAGGGGTCGAGGTCACAGGCACAGGTTCAGAGTTCCAAGGTCAGGCAGTCCGGGGTCAAACACAGAGATGGCAGGAAGAATAACGCTCAGAATGTCAGCCGGGGCAAAACAAGACTTCGCACTGGGTGAGTGTTTGTGTGCTGCTTTTATGTGAGTGAGTGAATGAGGTGCAGGTGTGGTGAGGCAATCAGAGTTGATGAGTGAATGGTGACAGCTGTGTGATTGGTGTAATGGTGGACGGGAATGTGTGAGTGCAGTGCATGATGGGAGATGTAGTCCATGGGTGATGTGCAGTTTGAGTGAGTGGTAAACCAGATTCATGACAGAGCCCCCCCCCAAAGAGCGGCTTCCAGACGCGTCACACACACCCGGCACAATCCAGGAGGGCGGTGGAGCGGAGGTGGAACCGGGGGAGGGAACGGAGGGCCAGGTCCATGTGGGGCCAATGAGACAGGAGCCCACCAGGGCGGGGCGGAGGAGACAGCAGAGACGTGAGGTGACTCTGGCAGGTCGGCGGAGACGTGAGGTGACTCTGGCAGGTCGGCGGAGACGTGAGGTGACTCTGGCAGGTCGGCGGAGACGTGGGGTGACTCTGGCAGGTCGGCGGAGACGTGGGGTGACTCTGGCAGGTCGGCGGAGACGTGGGGTGACTCTGGCCGGTCGGCGGAGACGTGGGGTGACTCTGGCCGGTCGACGGAGACGTGGGGTGACTCTGGCCGGTCGACGGAGACGTGGGGTGACTCTGGCCGGTCGACGGAGACGTGGGGTGACTCTGGCCGGTCGACGGAGACGTGGGGTGACTCTGGCCGGTCGACGGAGACGTGGGGTGACTCTGGCCGGTCGACGGAGACGTGGGGTGACTCTGGCCGGTCGACGGAGACGTGGGGTGACTCTGGCCGGTCGACGGAGACGTGGGGTGACTCTGGCCGGTCGACGGAGACGTGGGGTGACTCTGGCCGGTCGACGGAGACGTGGGGTGACTCTGGCCGGTCGACGGAGACGTGGGGTGACTCTGGCCGGTCGACGGAGACGTGGGGTGACTCTGGCCGGTCGACGGAGATGTGGGGTGACTCTGGCCGGTCGACGGAGACGTGGGGTGACTCTGGCCGGTCGACGGAGACGTGGGGTGACTCTGGCCGGTCGACGGAGACGTGGAGTGACTCTGGCCGGTCGACGGAGACGTGGAGTGACTCTGGCAGGTCGACGGAGACGTGGAGTGACTCTGGCAGATCAGGCGCCCACCAGGGCGGAGCAGACGAGACAGACGCCCACCAGGGCGGAGCAGAGATAACTGGCCGAGACTGGGACCAAGAGGACACGGAGACACAAGAGGCAGAGAGAGCACATTTGGTTTCAGGAACCGAGGCAGGGAGTTTAAGCGGCCATGGTAGATCCGGGGCCTCGGGCAGCCATGATGGCTCAGGGGACCTCATGGGCCATGGCGGGTCCGGGGTCTCTGTGAGCAATGGAGGGAGCTCCCTCCATGAAAGTTCTTGGTGAACTCCACCACCTCGAGGGGGCACTCTGGAAGCGCTGAATCTCGGTGGCGCTCGGGCGGCTCTGACTCTCTTGGGCACTCAGGTGGCTCTGACTCCTTTGGGCGCTCGGTAGAACTGGACGGGACCAGCGGATGCATCGATGAGCTGGGCGGGATCAGCGGAGACGAAGGAGAGCTGGGCGGGACCAGCGGAGACGTAGGAGAGCTGGGCGGGACCAGCGGAGACGAAGGAGAGCTGGGTGGGACCAGCGGAGACGAAGGCGAGCTGGGCGGGACCAGCGGCGAAGGCGAGCTGGGCGGGACCAGCGGAGACGAAGGAGAGCTGGGCGGGACCAGCGGAGACGAAGGAGAGCTGGGCGGGACCAGCGTAGACGTAGGAGAGCTGGGCGGGACCAGCGGAGACGAAGGAGAGCTGGGCGGGACCTGCGGAGACGAAGGAGAGCTGGGCGGGACCTGCGGAGACGAAGAAGAGCCGGAAAGGGCCAGCAGGGGCTCTGGGGAACCGGACGGAACCAGGAGGGGACCCGGAGTGCCGGACTCTGTGAGCTCCTGGATCGGAGCGGCCTCTGGAGCGAACTCTGTGAGCTCCTGGATCGGAGCGGCCTCTGAAGCGGACTCTGTGAGCTCTTGGATCGGAGCGGCCTCTGGAGCGGACTCTGTGAGCTCCTGGATCGGAGCGGCCTCTGGAGCGGACTCTGCGAGCTCCTGGATCGGAGCGGCCTCAGGAGCGGACTCTGCGAGCTCCTGGATCGGAGCGGCCTCTGGAGCGGACTCTGCGAGCTCCTGGATCGGAGCGGCCTCTGGAGCGGACTCTGCGAGCTCCTGGATCGGAGCGGCCTCTGGAGCGGACTCTGCGAGCTCCTGGATCGGAGCGGGCTCTGGAGCGGACTCTGCGAGCTCCTGGATCGGAGCGGGCTCTGGAGCGGACTCTGCGAGCTCCTGGGACGGAGCGGGCTCTGGAGCGGACTCTGCGAGCTCCTGGGACGGAGCGGGCTCTGGAGCGGACTCTGCGAGCTCCTGGGACGGAGCGGGCTCTGGAGCGGACTCTGCGAGCTCCTGGGACGGAGCGGGCTCTGGAGCGGACTCTGCGAGCTCCTGGGACGGAGCGGGCTCTGGAGCGGACTCTGCGAGCTCCTGGGACGGAGCGGGCTCTGGAGCGGACTCTGCGAGCTCCTGGATCGGAGCGGCCTCTGGAGCGGACTCTGCGAGCTCCTGGGACGGAGCGGTCTCTGGAGCGGACTCTGCGAGCTCCTGGGACGGAGCGGGCTCTGGAGCGGACTCTGCGAGCTCCTGGGACGGAGCGGGCTCTGGAGCGGACTCTGCGAGCTCCTGGGACGGAGCGGGCTCTGGAGCGGACTCTGCGAGCTCCTGGGACGGAGCGGGCTCTGGAGCGGACTCTGCGAGCTCCTGGGACGGAGCGGGCTCTGGAGCGGACTCTGCGAGCTCCTGGGACGGAGCGGGCTCTGGAGCGGACTCTGCGAGCTCCTGGGACGGAGCGGGCTCTGGAGCGGACTCTGCGAGCTCCTGGGACGGAGCGGGCTCTGGAGCGGACTCTGCGAGCTCCTCCTCTGAGACACCCACAGTAAGTGAGGAGCCAGCACACAGCAATGCGTAGTCAAAAAAGTCCTTTAAACTACAATTACATTTCCCGGCAGGTAAGCATGATTTAATAGGCTCGTTTACTCCAAAACGAAAAACGTCCTTTAACATGGCCTCATCAAAGGGTACGTTGTAGGCTATCTCACAGAATTGAATGATGTAGTCCACAATCGATGAACTCCCCTGTCTCAGGTCGAGCAGCTGGTCGACTGGATCCATACCTGGCCAGGGTTCCTTGGAAAAGCTGCTGAATCCTCGTTTGGCGAAGTCTTCTGTAATGACTGGTCTGAGGCGAGTGGATTCACTTGCAGCAAGATGTATTAGGGCTGTCAATAGATTAAAAATGTTAATCCTGATTAGTCGCACACTTATCATGAAATTAAGCATAAACCATTTATCTTGCTTAATATGTTTATTGTGTCATTATTTACTATACCCAGAAAAGTAAACCAAAACAAAACACTGAGGAGGGATTCTCACAAAACTGTATTTTCTGCAAGCTTATTTCAAGATAAATTTAGATATATTAAAAAAAGGACACTTGGGAGACTCCAAAAGGACACCAAGAAACCAAATTATATAATAAGTTCATGTAATTGATAGATTTGTGCACACTGACTAAACACAAGACAAATCGAAACATTATCCTGAATGTGTGTGGAAACAATGCGCTGAAATGTGTCTGTGCATGAATACAACATATGATCTGTGAGTCAAGAGAGCTCAAACACTGTTTATTTTCAGACTCAGGCAGCTTACGACTCCTGTACGTCATCGCAATCCTCTTTTCCTTGATTGCAATCCTCAACCATCAAAACTCAAACATCAAAATAAGCAGGTTTGCTTTATCCAGCTAAGAAAACGTAGTTTAGTTTGCATATCATACAGTGTTGGGATGTTTTGATGTTACGTTCAGTCTGTATTTCACACTGCGCGACGTGCAAGTAAGCTCTGGCGCTCTTCCGAAGCAATCACATAAATTGTGATTGTTTCTGTAATTTTGCGTTATTTGCGTCCAATTATTTAAACGCATTAAGGGTTTTTAATTAATCACATGCATTAACGCATTAACATTGACAGCCCTAATATATATATATATATATATATATATATAGACCAGTGACTGCATGTCATGTCATAATATAAATCAAATTAAATAAATTATTCTGGTTAACAATTAATTAAAATGATTAAAGGAGTTAATTAAATTATTGATCATAAATTAAATATATAAACAATACAATTAATACATAAAACAAATTACTTGTATAACACATTATAAATGCAAATTAATGAATGAATGAATGAATCAATCAATCAATTCAAAACAAGTATAATTAACTCAGCATTGGCATATTAGATCTGTCAGCATAATGCAGTGCCCTGCCTCTTTCTAAAATATCAGAAAGGTTAATGAATGATTTTTCATCCATTCATTCATTCATTCATTCATTAATTCACTGATTTAGTAGCAATATTAAGAAATATAAAAATGCCTGCAATGTCCCTGTCTCCATAAACAATACAGCTTCCTCTAGGTCAGCAAAAATGTGGGTTCATGCATGTGATGCTGAAATTGGCCGGTGAATAATACCAATCCAGAAAAAATATGCTGTATTTTGCTGATGTTACTGTGCATTTAAAAATATGTATTTCAATATAATCTTTATCTATTGCTGCTGTGTGTTTACACGGACAAAGTTTATACTGATATAAAAACATGAACACACACACACACCTCTCATTTGTATTGTACTTTCACTCCACTGCATTTTTTATTTTGTGGATTTTGATATAATAACAGTATCTGAACTATTTAAGTACACAAAGGAAAGGTGAGTCTTCAAATTTACATATTATAGTGTTTTAATTTACTGTAATCATCACATACCTTCATTACAATTAAACAGACTGTGTATTTATGTAATTAGTTTTAGTTTTTGGTTTAGTTTTCTGACCCAGTTATATTGACAGATGTAATGATTGACTTGTCACATAAGCATGATTTGTCAAAGCATAATATGCTAAAATTGCTGCAATGGCTATATCAGACTGATTAAATAAATACATGTATATTAAACGTATGTTTTTTTATTCCTTTAAATGCATTGATCAAATGTCCCTAACCTTTGGCTGTCAAAAAGAAAGAAATAAAGCGAGAGAGAGAGAGAGAGAGAGAGAGAGATAGAGAAAGAAAGAAAGAAAGAAATCCTGTTCACAGTGCTAATCATATCTTTAAATTTGTCTGGGTAACAATGGACCTCTTATGACATGTAATCACGATGCTCTAAGCTTCACAAAAGGGTAATTTTACCGCTTAATTGCAGATCCATTATTCCAGCAAATGTTTATAAAAAGTTGCTTGACAAAGTAGGAACAGCTGCATTAATCATATGTCAGTGTGAAAATGGAAAAATTATGAAAAATGACAAGTAACCAAAATTAATATGGCCAGTTATTCACACCAGGCAGGCAGATACCATTAAAAAATGAAAAGCATGGGGAAAAAGTGGTAAAAGCGGTAACAACAATTGTTGTTTTCGCACTTAAACAATCAATTTTCTGACTGTGAACTGAATCTGACCTCTGAATTTTCAAGCTAGCATCTCTCGCTTCCTGCTCTCTGTGGGGAAATTATATAACAAGGTGATATGCTAAAGGCTGTGATGCTGACCAAAGTAAATGAGAATCAGCCCAGATTGACAGACAAACAGACAGAGACAGATTGTGTGGCTTCTGGTTTTCAAAACACGTCTGAGCCTTGGGAAATATGTTATGTGACCGGGGCTACATTACTCTGCAGTTTCACTGTAGAACTTTAAATATGGAAGTAAATAAGCTTATTTATAAGAAAGAACGCTATGGAATAGGCTGTTCCAAAAACGTATATGACATGTACGTGTCTGTGCTTGAAAAGTACCATGGTTTGAGGGACATCAGGGGCGGACTTACCCATTAGGCAAAGGTAGGCCACTAACTTGGGCCCCCAAAATAAAAATATGTATTATTATTAAGCTCAGATTAGCTTTATTTGGCACATACACAATTATACAGAGTATAACCAGCAGTGAAATTTGTGCTCTGCATTTAACCCATCCAAGTGCGCACACTTGGAGCAGTGGGCAGCTGACACTGCGGCGCCCGGGGAGCAGTTGGGGGTTCGATGCCTTGCTCAAGGGTCTCACATCAGTCATGGACAATTCCTGCCGGAGCCGAGATTCGAACCCACAACCTCAGGTTACAAGTTCGACGCTCTATCAATTAGAGCCACGACTGTCCCTAGAAAAGTCAAGGGCTCCCAGAAATGCTTTTCATATACAAGATGGTACGGTTGCTGTTTATGGTGTTTATTACTACGACAACCGTTTGTGTGTCCGAGTTGAACATGCTTCTTGTATATCCTGCTTCTAGCAAATGGAAATATTATGGATTTGAAGCAGACTGCTGCGTGAGAGTGAGGTCTCTCTTTCCCAGAGCGTGCATCCCTCTCTCTCTCTCTCTCTCTCTCTCTCTCTCTCTCTCTCTCTCTCTCTCTCTCTCTCTCTCTCTCTCTCTCTCTCTCTCTCTCTCTCTCTCTCTCTCTCTCTCTCTCTCTCTCTCTCTCTCTTTGTCTCCCTCTCTCTGTGTGTGTCTGCTTTGTTCAGCGTGCGACTGAATGGACCTGCGCTTTCAGTTAAAACACAGATATGCTGCTTCTCTAATTTTACATGCAAGTATAGCCGAAATCATTGTCTTTATCTTATGACAACAGAAAGAGTAATATATATATATATATATATATATATATATATATATATTGAAAACAGTCATTGAAAACAGTTTTATTGATAATTTAGTTGAATCAAAATACAGTATGTGGCACAGAGAGGCAAACAAATGTAATAATAAATAATACATGTATATTTAGCATGTTCAGAAGAAGTAAGCTGCCCTGTCGTGCGAAAATGTAACAAGGTTTGTGCCAGCAAATTATAAAAATAAAGAAAGAGAAGTAATAGGAACCTGGTATTTCTATGTTCTTTTTTCATGAGTCTAATAGACATGAACAAGTTCTTTGAAAAAAAAACATCTATGACCTATGAAACGTCTACTCTTCATGCTTTATATTAACTATTGTTTCATAAAAACATATTGCAAAAAGCATCCATATTTGTCCATGCCCATGTTGATTAGAGCATTAAAAACTTGAAAATTATTAATTTAAGGTACATTTAGAACAGATACAAATGTGTGATTAAGTTGCGGTTATTAATGAGTAACTCATGACAATAATGTGATTAATTGTGATTAAAATTTTTTAATCGATTTACAGCCCTAAGTTAAATTTACTAAAATTAAATGTAGGCTTACTGGTAACTCATCAGTGGACTTTCCTCGTCAATATAGGCTATATTTTTGTTAACACTTGTATCATTCTTCCTAATTCAAGTTTTTATATGAATGAACCTTTGAGGGGAACCAATTTTCTTCAGAAAAGATTAGATGGAATTTTTTATTTACCTGATAAAGTATAATTTACGAGCCGAGCACTGCTTTGAGCACTGCTTTGTTTACAGCCTTTACCGTTTTAAATTATTTATACTTCTGACTCATTATTTTTCTTAAAAAAGTCCCCCCCCCTCCCTGTTTGTGGAGTCCTAGGGTGCCCGTGTGGCCCAGAAGCAGAAAAAACACAAATTTGGAACAACTGAATCCAAAATGGGAGATGAAAGAACAATACAATAAAAGAGCAATAACTGTTTCCTCTAGGCACCATTGTGTCGTTGTAAACATCCAAAGAAAGTACTATTTAAAGCACTCAGTGACTTTTTTCCCAAGTTGTGGGACATGCCCCGGGAATGAAGGAACAGTAAATGGCTAGATGATTTCAAAACAATTTAAGCAAGCTCCTTGTGATATCAATATAATGAATCCCTCCCTGTCCTAAAATAACAACCATCAGACAACAGAGCCTGTCAGCAGAAGTCGATACAGATAAAATAAGCCTGATATCAAAAATCTGTGGAATTTCCCATTTGAATTGTGTTGTGGAGATTGTGAACAGTCTCACTACAATTTCAGTCCCTGCGCTGGCATCAATACCATAGATGGCTAACCTCGTCGCAGCCATCTATCTTCGGTCGGTTGGGATCAATGATATGCAGGTGCATTGAGTGTGATACAAACATGCTTCATCTAAATAAGAAAAGACAAACTGGGGGGTGGAGAAAAAGAACTGGCACTCGTGTGCAGTGAATGAGTAAAGAGCTGTCAGACACCAAGTGTTCGGTGGAAAAAGGGCAGCGAAGATCTGCTAGCAATTCCTGCAGTTGTTTACTTTAGAAGCTTTTAAAAGAGTTGCACATCACTGATATCTGTTTAGCCACACTGGCACTCAGCTTGACTGCTTACTTTTCAACACACACACACACACACACACACACACACACACACACACACACACACACACATACAGACACAGAAACACACACACACACACAGACATGCAGACACACACACATATATTCTGGGCCTGAATTACTTTGTGTGAGGACTCTGAGTCTAAAAATAGCTGTCATTTACATACGCTGGTTCAAATATCCAAGGCTTCTCATATCTCAGCTTTGAGGTGGATTTACCTGTCCCTGTGGGGATAGGGAGTGTTCGTCCATTCAAGCAGAGCCTGGGGGTAGATGTGTGTGTGTGTGTGTGTGTGTGTGTGTGTGTGTGTGTGTGTGTGTGTGTGTGTGTGTGTGTGTGTGTGTGTTATCGCGGAAGCGCTGATTATCGGATAGAGGATCAGGTGAGGGGTATCTCAAGGCTATTACTGTCTCAAATTAGGCAATCAAGCTTTGCTATGCAATTCATTTGAGCTAGTTCACATGCCATCTGATGACAGGACCCTGTGCCATGTTAATGAAGAGCTAAATTCAGCTCATAGCTAAAACATGTAAATTATGAAACATGTTGGATGGCAAGATAAATAGAGAGAAGAGTATATGCTGAGAATATAATCATGAAATGCATAGTTAGAATTTATTGATGCTGATTGGTCAATATAACATTTTATAAAAAAAGGGTACGTTTTTTTCCTGCACTGCACTGCATTTTTGGCAAGCAATGATAGCTATGATTTTGTTTTTGTATAAATTTAAATTATATTCAGATGTTTGAATAATAAATCAAACTCTCAAAATGGATGCTCAAATGATGAATGAAATGCTTAAATGTAATGCTATCCCCCCTCATTTGGGATAGCATGAACTATAACAAACAAATAAATAAATAAATAAACTGTGTTTGATATTTAATTTCCAGTACAACCCTGCCAAAATCAAAACATTAATTCAATATTCAAGTGATATAACAATAATAAGCACACAAAGCGACATAAAATGCTCGGTCCCACTTTACATTAGGTGGCTTTATATCTACGTACTTACATAAAAAAAGAAAAATATACATATTGTATTGCAAAACGTCTAGGTTATGCATGTAACCCCCGTTCCCTGATGGAGGGAACGGAGACGTTATGTCATGATTTACTTAGAAGCCCCGATCATCTCTGACTAAAGAGAAAACGCCAATGAAATTGGCTAGTGGATTTTGCATACCTGAGCCTCTCCCCATGCACATGGGTATACAAAGGTGACAGGTGCATCCACTGATTAGGTTTTACGCTGAGGTGCCGAGATGAGTCCCTGGCAACCAGCGATGGTTCAAGATTGTGGCATGGGGTCTCCATTCCCTCCATCAGGGAACGGGGGTTACATATGTAACCTACACGTTCCCTGTCTGTCGGTCACTACGAGTTATGTCGTGACGACATAGGGGTCCTATGGAAAGCGCCACAAGCTGAACCCTGTCACAACCTTGTGGCATGCAGATGTTGACAAGCAAGTGCGTGACATGTGACAAATGCCATGCAAGAGGTTGAAACCTTCCTACCGCCCCAGCGCAAATTCGCTAACCTTGGGGCCCACCAGGACCACTGAGTACATCGCTGCTGGAGAATGCCAAGCCCCTGTTCCCTTCTCCGTGGAAATCGGAAGGGATTTCGACCTTCAGTGAAAGACGGCTTCAGGTCTTTCCTATTTGTTGTTACAGCTTGCCGTAACAGCAGGGAAGCGAGCCTTCCGGAGAAGGGCGCTACGGAGGCCACATCCTGCCCGAAGGGAGGTAACATGATATGGACTGACCCAGGCTTGGGGCAGTACTACATACGACTGGGCTCTGGGGCAGATCCTACCTAGGTGTAGGGAGGAGGTGCTGCCAGCAGAACCAGACAGAGAGCTCTGTCAAAGAGAAGACAGGGGTTTACCATGAGGGAAACCTTACCGTGGAAGAATACACATATGGGATTACCCAGAGGGGAATCAGGCCATACGGACACCTAGCCCAGTACAGGGGCTGACCGGAGACCCGGGCGAGCTAACACCAGTACTGGGCCTAGAGTCAGACTGCTCCACCCAGTCTGACTGCCGGGGGTGCTTGGAGGATTCCACCAGGGTTCACCGTCCAGGGAACTGAACTGGGGGAGAAAAAAAAGCGCTTGTATCCCCAGGTGAGGGGGAATGGCGCAGCAAGCGTGACACCGGCCAGTTCTTCCCGCCCATTACTTAAAATACCTCCCAGCCGGTTGATGTAGGAGGCCGCCGCAGTGTTGTCCGTGCGGACTAGCACGAGCTTGCCCAACAGCAGTGGCCGGAACTGCCATAAGGCTAAATGCACTGCCCACAGCTCTAGGCCGTTGATGTGCCAAAGCAGGCAGGGCCCTGTCCAGAGCCCTGAGGCTGCCTGCCCGTTGCATGTAGCGCCCCAGCCCGTGCTGGAGGCATCTGTTGTGACAACAGTATGACCTGTTCACCTGTTCTCGCCGTCTCCTGAGAAAGAGCCAATTCCAACATCTCCGGGTTGCCCGCGTCAGGGCCGCTTCGTCGACTTCCTGGGCGACTTGGGGCCTGGCTGGGACGCAGGGGGCACCGCTCGATTCGGCCTGGTGCGGAGCAGCTCTGGAGGACGCAGGAGGGCGCCCACGGCGACGGGCCGACTGAGGCCTGGCCCCGGGGGCAGCGGTGGATGGTGCATCACGCCGGGGCAGTTGTGCTGGATCGCCTCGGTCTGCTGCTGTACCACCGAGAACTGCTGGGCAAAGTCCTCGACGGTGTCGCCGAACAGCCCTGCCTGGGAGATGGGGGCCAGAGATGGCCAGGTTGAGCCAGAGATGGCGATCCTGGACCACCATGGTGGACATTGCCTTCCCGAGGGACCGCGCTGTGACTTTCGTCACTCGTAGAGCAAAGTCAGTCGCCATGCGCAGCTCCTGCATCAACCCCGGGTCCGGTGCGACGGTGGCGACAACACCCAAGGGGGGCAGCCCCACCGCACCTTCATCCTCAGAGGACTTGAGCCCATCCCCCGATGTTGCGATCGACATCCTATCTACAGATGGCGCACCGAATTAAATGCTGGGCGCCCCGTGGGATAGACCAGCGAAATCACCCGGGAACCGGACGGGATGTTCGCTGCGTGAGGAGTAAGAGGTCCGTGGGGGCGTGCCCGGCGGAGAGGCTCTTACTGTAACCCTCAGATCTCCCAGAGCGCCAGCCGGCGATCCTCTGCTCGCAGAGAGACCAGCAAGACCAGCACGGGTGGCGGCAGAGGGTGTCAATCCTTTCATAAAGGAAAGGCAAGATCGCAACGAAATCATGCTCATACACCCACAGCGCATGCTCATTCGCCCAGGCGCATGAGTCATCCACGAATGCATCTTCAGCGTGTTGGAAGCCCAGACACTGAAGACAACGATCGTGTCCGTCATCCGCAGACAGGAAACAACTGCAACCAGAAGGACACGGACGAAACAGCATCTTGAAAAAGACGGGATCGTCCGTGATTTGCTCTTTTAGATTTTGCTCTCTTAGTTGAAGTGCCCGGGGGAATCGCTGATGAGAGGGACTCCGCTGATCGCACCGTTACGCCAACCAGGAACAAAACAAAGATGAAAGGCTTTGTGGAGATCAGCACTCTTCTCATCTACTCGGCTCCGGAGCAAAAATCTGATCAGTGGATGCACCTGTCGCCTTTTTATACCCGTGTGCACGGGGAGTGGCTCAGGTATGCAAAATCCACTAGCCAATTTCATTGGCGTTGTCTCTTTAGTCAGAGATGATCGGGGCTTCCAAGTAAATCCCGTCACGACAAAACTCGTAGTGACCGACAGATAGGGAACACTTCTGCTGCTATTGAGGTGGGATATGGGTAAGTTTAAGCTCATGTTTGGTGGTATGGGTCAGTTCAAGGGTGGTTAAAGAGTAAGGGATTGGTCAACAATGTAACTATAAATGTAATTACATAAATTAATTACAGATGTTATTACATGCAGGTTATAATATATAATTACAATGTAAAAACATGTATGTACACAATAAGAGTGTTGCATTCAATTATACATTTATATGTAAGTGCAATGTAGTACAGGCCACCTAATATAAAGTCGGACTAAATGCTCAAACTGACATCGCAAATCAAATGCAAAATTAATCAACCTAGTCTCATGAGAAAACAATGTGGTTCATATGGAAATGTCTATACCTTAAACATCATACAAAATCATACAACAATGAACAAATTAGATCATTAAAATTAATACATATAAAGTATTAATTTATATATGTGACCCTGGACAACAAAACATGTCTTAAGTTGCTGTGTTTTTTTTTGTTGTAATAGCCAAAAATACATTGCATGGGTCAAAATTATTGTTTTTTTTAATGCCAAAAATCACTAGGACATTAAGTAAAGATTTTGTTCCATGAATATATTCAGTACATGTCCTACTGTGAATATATCAAAACTTAATATTTGATTAGTAATATGCATTGCTAAGAACTTCATTTGACAATTTTAAAGGCAATTTCCTCAATATATAGATTTATTTTTGCATCCTCAGATTCCAGATAGTTGTATCTCGGCCATTACTGATTCCAGATTACATCAAATCAAATCAAATCACTTTTATTGTCACATCACCACAGCACAAGTGCCTTGGTGAGTGAAATTCTTATGAGCGTGCTCCAGACAGTGCAGAAAAACAACAAACAATTTACATATGGACAGACAGCGCAAAAAAACTGCACTGGAGCATTTACAGTGCTCCAGACAGTGCAAAAAAACAACAGCAATTTACATATGGACAGACAGTGCAAAAAAACAACAGCAATTTACATATGGACAGTACATATTTACAGACTGTACAGAAGACAATGTGCAAAATACACATACATATACTCAGTACACTTAGTGTACTATACAGACATACTCAATTATCAACGACACATTATACACCGTATGGGCACATCTACATTATGTACAGTATCTATACATAATGTAGTCTATACATAGTAATAATGTGAGGTGCAACAGATTATAAATTAACAGCAGATTGGTTGAGCAGCAGATAGATGTGCAAAGGTGCAACAGATTATGCATATGCAGTGTCGTGGATGTGCATTGTATGGTGTCCAGTGATAGCAGATAGGTTGTGTTAGTGCAGTGTGTGCGTGTAGTCCAGTTGAACTGTGTTAAAGTGCAGTGCATGTTGTGTGAGTGGGAGTGTGATGTAGGTGAGTTATTTGTGACTGTTCATTAGCCTGATAGCCTGAGGGAAAAAGCTGTCCCTCAGTCGGCTAGTGCGGGATCGGATGCTGCGGAAACGTCGCCCTGAGGGCAACAGAGAGAGCAGTCTGTGGGACGGGTGGCTGGAGTCTTTGATAATCCTCCGGGCTTTCCTTGTACACCGCCTGGTGTAGATATCCTGGAGGGAGGGAAGCTCACCTCCAACAATGTGGCGGGCAGTTCGCACGACTCTTTGCAAAGCCCTGCGGTTGTCAGCGGTGCTGTTTCCAAACCAGGCGGTGATACAGCCGGTCAGGATGCTCTCCACAGTGCAGGTGTAGAAGGATCTGAGGATTCTGGGGCTCGTTCCAAACTTCCTCAGCCGTCTCAGGAAGAAGAGACGCTGATGTGCCTTCTTCAGCACTGCATCTGTGTGAGCAGACCATGTGAGATCCTCGGTGATGTGAACGCAGAGGAACTTAAAGCTGCTCACCCGCTCCACAGGTGTCTTGTCGATAGTGATGGGTGTGTGTTCTCTGCTCTGTCTCCTGTAATCCACCACCAGCTCCTTGGTCTTGTCGATGTTGAGTGAGAGGTGGTTCTCCTGACACCATTTAGTCAGGGTACTCACCTCCTCTCTGTAGGCCGTCTCATCGTTGTCGGTGATCAGGCCTATCACCGTTGTGTCATCAGCAAATTTGACGATGACATTGGAGCGGTGTGTAGCTGTACAGTCGTGTGTATACAGGGAGTACAGGAGTGGGCTGAGGACGCAACCCTGCGGTGCACCAGTGTTGAGGATCAGGGGGGATGATGTGTTGTTGCCCATTCTGACCACCTGACTTCTGCCTGTCAGGAAGTCCAGGATCCAGCTGCACAGAGATCTGTTCAGTCCTAGAGTCTGGAGCTTCGCAACCAGTGTGGCAGGCACTATAGTGTTAAATGCTGAACTATAATCCACGAACAGCATCCTCACATAGGTGTTTTTTATTTTCCAGGTGGGAGAGAGCAGTGTGCAGGGTGAAGGCAATAGCATCGTCTGTGGAACGGTTACTGCGGTATGCAAATTGTAGTGGGTCCAGTGAAGCAGGCAGCACAGAGCAGATGTAGTCTCTGACAAGCTTCTCAAAACACTTGCTGAAGATGGGTGTCAGAGCAACGGGCCTCCAGTCATTCAAGCATGTGATTTTGTTTTTCTTTGGTATGGGCACAATGATGGATTTTTTGAAGCATGAGGGAACCACAGACAGAGAGAGGGACAGATTGAAAATATCTGTAAAAACCCCGGCTAGCTGGAAAGCGCATGCTTTGAGCACACGGCCTGGTATACCATCTGGGCCTACGGCTTTACGGATGTTCACCCGTCTGAAGGATCGGGTTACATCTGCGACAGAAAGCGTGAGTGGACTGACCTCTTCTGCGGCAGCCGCGGCAGCGCTCTCTGTGTGTGCGGTGTTATCAGCCTCGAAACGAGCATAAAAGGTGTTGAGCTCGTCCGGTAGAGAGGCGGCAATGTTTACAGTAGCTGGTTTATTCACTTTAAAGCCTGTGATGTTGTTGATGCCCTGCCACATGCTTCTTGGGTTATTGTTGTTGAAGTGTTCTTCAACTTTGTTTTTATAAGTTCGTTTGGCTGCTTTGATGGATCTCCTGAGATCGTAACTGGCTTGTTTCCGATCGTCAGTGTTTCCGGATTTAAAGGCAGATGTCCGCGCTGACAGGGCTGATCGAACATCGCTGTTAATCCACGGTTTTTGGTTGGGGTAGATACGGATTGTTTTGGTCGGAACAACATCGTCTATACACTTCCTGATGAAACACGTGACCGTATCTGAATACGCCTCTATGTCGTCGTCAGACGCTGCCCGGAACATGTCCCAGTCCACGTGATCAAAACAGTCCTGTAGTATAGCGTCCGATTGGTCCGACCAACAGTGGACTGTCCTGAGAGCGGGTGCTTCACGTTTCAGTTTCTGCCTATAAGCAGGCAGGAGCAGAACGGAAGAGTGATCCGATTTGCCGAAAGGTGGGCGGGGGAGGGACTTGTATGCGTCCCGGAAGGGGGAGTAACAATGGTCCAGTATACGATCCCCGATACATGACAACAATTGTATTCAGTAACGTAATCCGTTACATTACACATTTTAGGTAATATAATCAGATTACTTTTAGATTACTTTTGATTTAATTTGTTTATCACATTGATTAAAATAGCATTATCTTGAACCATAATGATGTAAAAAATGCAAAGAGTAAGAAAACTTGTTCCATTCAATGTAATTTACAAAATGAAGTGCATTAAACTTTATATTACACCAAGGTTTCCCAAATTAGGGTTCATAAAGGAACTGCAGGGGGTTTGTGAGTTTAATGAAAAGCTGACAAATAATTAAATCATAATTTCTTTTTTTTATTAAAATAAATATTTATCAAACAAACTCCGTTTAGAAGGGAAATCTCTTCACTCAGCGACCATATTTGAATGCCTCCGGGCATCTCATACAAGACCTATCTTACTGAATGGAGGAATCCTGAAATCTCAAAAACTGCTTGCTGAACTCACAATTAAATAACATATGTCAAACCAGCAACAGAAATCTGAAATTTTATTGCCCCATGCATGTTGTTTCTTATACTCAAATAGCGTTTAAAAAGCTTATTTTTCAGGCTAAACCAGCCAATGCGCATGCCGAGTCATAACATGTTTACACAGCACATGTGCATTGACTGGTCTAGTCAGGTTTCTATGGGAAATATGGTTCTTTCACTTAGAAGGTGGGACTATTTCTCCATATTGCGTGTTGCATTTTCTCCCATTCATAAGTATAGGAGTGAACCATTTCTGTTTTTCTTAAGTCTTTGTTTTAATTAAAAAACTTACTAAAAACGATTAAATATTTGTATTTGCCTGCATGCCATGTAATCATAATCAAAGAAACCATAAACATGCAAATTTAATTCAGAATTATTGAAATATTTTAAAATATCAGGGTTACTTAAAGCACATATAGCTGAATAAGGTTTAGATGACAAAACATTTTGGAATGCCTGAATTACATGTAACTAAGAAATAACGTAAATATGTGCCTTTTAATTAGTTATAATTAATATGACATGGTTAAAAAACCTACAGAGTAATAATACAAAAAAATCAGTGTTCATCAGTAGTTGATGCAATGTTGAAACTCTTCTTAAACCTGAAATTATTGTTTGTAAATCCAGTGGTCAAATGCTGTCACCACCTGACTAATAATGACTGATCTTTGTGTGAATGTCCACAAAACTGGACCATATATACTGTACATATATAATATGTATATAATCGGTAGGCTATTTTAGAAAGGAAAATGTAAAAGATGAAAAAGAGAAATTGGGGAGAATCAATGAATTATGAATAATGTATTGCTATTGTGTGAATAATTTGTACTCATATAAACCATACAAAGTTTCCTTTATTTTAATTTAATGTAATTTGTTTCATTCAATGTTTATATTGTGTGTTCAGTTCCATCATACATCAGCAGTTTTGAACTAATCAGCTGAAGGATAAATCAATGAATTAAAGTCAGTCGATTCGCTCCCCTGTGAATCAGCATTTTCAAATGAACCATTTGAATAAGAGTCACTCATGAAGACAATTGCTCTCCGCAACTGGCATAAAAATGTAACCTGATTCACAGACTTGACAGTCTGCCTGAAAGGAACACAATAACATGCTGAGTCATATTATAAACAGTAAAAATTCCCAGTGCGGTTATCACAGCGCTCTTGGAACGACCAATGCTTGTCTAATCATATGCAAGGAATGGAACACACTGTTTTGTACGTAATGAATAATTGACGACGGGCCGTTGATTTATTAGAAAAATAATGCACACACCTCAGGTGTGCATTATTTTTCTAATAATTCAACGGCTCGGAGTCAATTATTCCGCTTATTCTACGGTTGCCACACCTCAAGACATTGATCAGATGATATATTTCAAGGCATTCGTCCGGGTTTTCTACTTCAATCGCTATTTTGAGCAGGATTATTTCCTCCGCATCTCATCCAACGCCTCCCTTGCTAATTGCAAAACATAATTTTAAACCGTAATGGAGGCTTGAGCCGTTGATAGCACACTATCACTATAGAGATTAATGTTACCTCTGTGAGTCAGTGATCGGCAACAATGGGACTTTAAGTTCATTTTCTTCACAAACAGCGCCGTTGTTGCTATCTCGCTTGTGAGAAGTCATGTAGTTTTTAAGTTCTTAAACTATGTTACTGATAAAATCGTCAGAGTAGTGCTAACTACATTAGCGCTTATTTTAAGGTGTATGCAAACTATATGTGTGTCTGTGAGGGAGAGACCGAGAGCGGGAGAGAGAGAGAGTCGGCTATGTGCTTTCCGTACTTAATAAAACAATTTTGTGGCAAAACATTTACAAGAGCTGTCAATTTTATACTTTTGTTTACTGTATTTATTTGTTTGAGCAGCGTCTTGTGGGTTTTGATTATTTTTCTGTTTTAAGACCTTTGAAATAACAGAAATCATTTGGCGAAGTGATACGGAACTGTAATGCGGTCAAGAGAACTGCCTGGAACTATTTTCGCCGTGCGTTTCCCTGAAAATAATTGCACACCTCAAAACGTTCATCAGCCAATCAGACTGAAGTATTTAATGGCTCCATAGTATAATGTATAATAACTATATGCTGTTCAGATATTGTTTACATGTCAGGGAATGAATCTTCTAGTGAAAAGACAGAACTTATTGAATTTCCTAAATAAAATGAATAAACAAATAAAAACATTAAAATGGATCGGTGTTCTTAATATTTATATCATGTTTTACCTGTTTTATTTACCCTGAGGGCCATATTGAAAGCATGTGAAAATTACTCATTGCTAAAGGGGTTTCAGCCACATGTGTATTGTGCCTAGCAATGCCCTTTAGCCATGACTGTATTCATAATTTACACCAATTTATTGCTTGATTTAAATGTGATGCAAAATGTAGCATTATAACAAAGTTATTAGCATTTAAATTTGGCAATTAGCATTTCCTAAAACATTACATCAAGTTTGTTTGTCATTGAACAGAGTACAGAACACTGATTGCAGGGACTGTCCCTTCAAGATGAACTCGAGGTTAAACGCGACGCTCAGGAACAAAGCAGTGATAAGACGGAATGGGATAAAACCCACACACTTTGAATAAGATCCTTGACAAGTAGACTGAGCATGAAGATAGAGCACATTGTTAATTAAGTGTATCATTGAACTGCTGTTTTTCAAGTGCATGCCAATAAAACACAGGCCTTGAAATAAGGTTAAAGCTGATGTGAACAATATTTCACATGTTACAATACTTCATTTTATCCCAGTTTAATGTGCAGAGTCAACTGTAAGTACACTGTGTCAGCCATTTATAGGTTGATTTCCCCGAAAAGTGTAAACAAATCCCAACACAGCAGCCTTAACTAATGAGTTTTGAAGTCATGATGTCAATTAAACAGCCAGTGTATGCCAGTGAAATACTGTAAGCGACTTGGGATGCAGCCTCAGTTTATTCACAGATGAGTGGGAAAAAAAAATCACAAATCACATGTCAGCTTTATTTGCCAATGGTCAACAGATTTTATAATGAGACATAACCTTTCACATCATGTAAATGAAGTGTCATTACTTCAAGTATCAGTCAGCATAACAAAATAATCCCATTCAAATGTCAGTGCGCATTATATATTAAATCTATTTAGTGTTAAAACACATTAATACAATTAAGAAAATAGCGGAATGTGATATGAAAGCTGCAAACAGCACGCCCATTAGTGTTAATTTAATCTATTTTTGACTGTTAACATTTCTCAGCTTTTTTTTATGTATAATTTTTTATGATTTTATTTCATTTAATTATATCACTTAGAAGTAAGTGCTTGTGATTGTAGTGTACTTAGAAAATACAATTATGCATAACGGTAAAAATTTTGTCCCTGCAATTACGGTCACTTACCGAGACACAAAACCGATCCCACAAAACAACTTATTACCAGTTCAAGTGAGATAAGTGTGAAGCAAATCAGGTGTGTATGTGCATGTCAACGTGAGAAGACCTCCATTTTAATTTTGGCCAACGTGCAGTTCAACTGATAATGAATCTGTCAGTATTGTCATTACTAAGGAGCTCTGACAATGCTGAAACGGAAGGTTAATAAACCACATACTTTCAAAATTAGCAGCAAAGAATGATTTGTATGTGTTTATAATTCAATAATACTTCACACTGTTGTGTACAATATTACGTTTCTGGACCAGAGGCAGCCACTAACATTCTCATAGAGGTCTGAAATCAACTGCTTATGAATTTGCTTCTGGCAAAACTAGAATGAAAGCATAATAAGATGCATATCTGTGTGATACATGAATCATAGCGGAGGCTTTAGAGAACGCTAAGGCACATAGGATGTCCATGGTTTAATGAATTAAGGCTAGGCAGCTGAGACATTTGCAATTACCTTCTCATAAAATTAAATTAAAATAAACGTGACTAGAAAATGAAAATTAAAGTAATAAGACTGGCTATGTGAACTTGTATTTGCCATACAAAAATGCAGGCTTACACTTGCCATAAAGTCATTTTAATGCAAGATCAAATCTAAAGCTAATATACTTCTGAATGCAAATACATTTTTAGCCTCAATTAAACAGGTAAACAGGGCGTAGCAAGCATAAGAAAAATAGCATCATTTAAAGCAGACTTCTAAAGTGACAAGAATTCCAAGTCACTCGTTGAAACATTTGACATTGAGGTGTATATGCGTGACACACAGAGACAAGGAAGTGTAGATAAAAAGAGACATGTGAAAAAGACATATGGACGTGTCCTTCAGAGGACACCTGCATTTATATCACTGACCTTAAGATATCATTTCACTTATTGATTCAGCTATTGTAAGCTCCAAGCATAGTTTCAGATTTATCCAGACTAGTGCATTGAACTGACCTACACTGTGTCATTTAAAATACATTTATAAGTTGATTCTCAGATTTCTTAGGATGTACCCTTAAACATTATTTTAAATAATGCAACACGGTTTTCAGGTTGCCTTAATATTGTTTGGCAATATTGTCTGGTTTAGAAAATAACCAGTGGATCCTATTTTATGTTTTATCCATTATTTATTAAGTCATAAATAATTTATAGAATACTGATGGTTTATCTTAGGACAGAAAATATCAGATATTTTAGAGAAGTGTTTTAAGAAACGCTGATGCAAATGTCAAATGTTTTCTATTCTCCCTCTTTGGAATAACAAACATGTACAGAAGAATTACCTTGTGTTCAGCTTTTATTTCAGGCATGGCTGCACATCTCTGTCAATCTCAAAACTGAGCCCAACTTCCTTAATGGGTGACCTCATGATTGCCAAACTAAAATTAACCTTGCCTGGCGTTAAGAAATCCGAGCAACACTGTTATGTCCTTTAGTGCAGAAAAAAAAGAGGTTTATAGACAATGCGGCGCTCAGAGGTTGCATTAAAAATGCATTTTAATGGCCGTGTTTAACAGAGGAGCTCTAATCTAGAGCTATGATCTACTCATACATGCACTCAAGGTCATCCAGGCTTGGCAAAATGCTCAAATTCCTAATGATGAGTGTGTGCTACTCTAATTCCAAATCATTTATAACAGGTGCTGGGTTAAGATGTGCAGGTTTAGCCGGATCACCATGGTTGACTGCGACTGCGACTTGCTTTTTTCATATAAACCGCACTTGAGGGGGCTCAGAGCATAGCACTGAATGTGGCACCAAATGCTCAGTCACGGCCCACAGAACTCTTATCGCTTGTCCATCCCTGGTGACTGGGCCTCCACTGTCTGTCACACGCAATAACTAAACATTAGGAAATGCAAAAAATGAAATCTGGGAAATGCACAATTCTATTTAGATTTCCAATTAATGCAGTATGGCCTATTCTAATTCTAGTTATTACTGATTCTCAATTTCTTATGATTCTCCTATTTAATCTAATTCTGAGTTTTCTCAATCACATCTCATTGTTACGCATTCCTACTTCCCTTTGAATTCTGTATAAATGTCACCCAGTCTTCTTTTTATCCTATTTTTTTATATGTATTTATGAGCTTTCCTAATTATAATTTTTCCTTCTGCCTTACTAATTTTAAAGGCAATAGTGACATAACATACATACCCTCTATAAGACAATAGGCTCATTTGAGATGAGCAAAAACTGCACAGGACCGATCACCAATGCAAGGTGCATGCCGGCTAGAAAAGTGTCTATGGGCAGTCCGCCTTGCTCTGATGTCATGCTGACGTATGCCAACAATCTCTCACGACAGCATGTCTGTCTTGACATCGAGCGGAGTTGCTCTACCCCAGATGTGCTGAATTTATGATAAATGCAATTTTTTGGTTGGAATTAAAATTTCAAAAACTTTGAGTGTCTTGTGCATCATAGTTATTTCCGTATAACAGTATCAAAACAAAAATTCTTATATTTTTATCAGCAACACAGCATGTGAATGTGAATTATGCGGTATCCGCCTTTGATCTTATAGGTATCTGTTCCACAATGAAAGGTCAGAACTGTCCGTCTTGACTGTATTTTTTTCCTGCAGACTGTCACGCCCCTGTACTGTCAGTGTGTATGTTTTCCTCCCCATGTGCTCTCCGTGACCCAGTTTCTGTCTTTTGTTGATTGTATGATTTGGTTCAGGTGTGTCTTTGCAATTTCGCTCTTAACCCCATGTAATTAATGCTGCATTAACTTGCTATTAGAATTATCGTAAATACGAGTTTTCTAGTCAGAAATTGGCCATTTAAGGCCTCTCTAAGGCCGTTTCATGTCCAATTTCCACCTAGGAAGCCGGGACAGTATTTACGGTAATTTCGATAGGACGTGAATGCAGCATAAACCCCAGTCTGTGTCGGGCAGAGGTGGAAAGAGTACAAAATACTTTACTCAAGTAAAAGTACTATTACATTAATGCAATTTTACTTAAGTACAAGTAAAAGTACCAGTCTAAAAATATACTCAAGTAAAAGTAAAAAGTAGCTCATTTAAAATTTACTCAACAGTAAAAATTACTTAGTTACATTTGAACAGTGGGAGGGACGATAAAAATGGGATAGGCCAAGCATGTCAAACTCAGTTCCTGGGGGGCCACAGTCCTGCACTGTTTATAACCCTAATTAAACACATCTGATCCAGCTAAACTAATCATTTAGGCTTATTTGAAAACGACATGGTATGTGTGTTGGAGCAGGGTCGGAACTAAAGTCGGCAGAGCTGCGGCCCTCCTGGAACTGAGTTCGACACCCCTGGGAAAGGCCTATACATCTCAAACTAGTTGTTTTTAATTAAAGGAATCAGTTATTAAGAATAATAACACATTTGGCAAATTAAATCAGTTTCAACTAAATTAATATTTGCAATGCAGAGGAAATGCAGAAGCTTCATCTGAAGCGGCATTTAGATGTAGCCTATATACACACTGACATGAAGGCATTTAAAATGCAGAAATAATGTTTTTATAAATAAGACATAAAATGTTGAATACTCGTTGGAAGTTATTAAAAAAAAAAAAAAAATCAAAAGATTCTTTAAACATGAAATTAAAACAGCCAGTAGGTGTCAGCAAGTCACTGTTAAGAGAGTCATTGCGACTGAACCGAATCATTTAAACAGTTGATTCATTGAAGAATCATTGATGTTGCTCAGAGACGCAAAACTGTGTATGGGGGCTGTGTTTGGAATTATTTTTGTTGTCGAAATAGAGCAAAAACAGTACGTATGTATGGTGTCTAAAACACAAGTATCTTAATTAACATCTTGTTTAAAAAAATTATAATTATCATGCTGATTTGTGGAGAAAAGCGCCACTCAACGTGTGATGTTGATTTACTATATGAAATTATATACATATATACATTTTCTGCCCCTATATCTTCAAGTTTGTGATCATTCTAAACGTATTTTAACAGACTGAATCACACAGTGAAAGAGCACACTCTAAATGCACGCGGACAAGTCTAATCTACTAGATTTCACGGCACACTGTTTAGAGTGTTTTGTTTGGTTTTTAGCAAAATACTGATAATGTCAAAACACACATCGTTAAAACAACAATTACTTTATTATCGCAGACGATATCGCACACCCTGCACCACTGTCTTTTTGGCTAATTTGTGCAAAACCTTTTGCTAAACAGTCAAAGCTTTATTTTAACCACCAATGCAAGTATTTACCTTACCTCTACATGCTTGCGAAGGGTGATGTCGAGATTTTATAAGCTGCTAGTTCGGTCTCCCGAGGCAAACACAGCTTACACTGCATAATAGATCATAAATATGGCCAGGGGTTAACTTAATTTCCTTCGAGTTCAACTTCAGCAGAATATGACGGGTTTGGTTTTCAGCTGGGTCTGCACCATAACGCCTGTCTTGTCCGTCTGCATCTTTCTTGTGATTTTAGCGCCAGTTAGTTCTTCTGCCCATTATTTGCTGCAGTAGCTTCCAGGGAGCAAATTTTTTTTTTTTTACTCAGTAATTAATGTGTTTTAAAATGTAGCGAAGTACAATACTTCAAGCTAAATATACTTAAGTAAAAGTAAAATTACAGATTAAAACATTTCTTTACAAAGTAGAAGTACACACAAAAGCTACTCAATTACAGTAACGCGAGTAAATGTAATTTGTTACTTTCCACCTCTGGTGTCGCGTTTTAATGTTATGTACGTGTGTCTTCAGCCGTTCCTAGTGTGGTTTACATTAAAGACTATTACTTTGATCCAGGTCTCTGCGTCCATTTTGTTTGTATATTATAGAGTTGTTTGGAGTGGGGATAAATTTAATGTGATCTGCGATAACATCATAATCTTGTTGCATTGTTGTCTATGGAGCGGACTGAAGTGTTCATGTGAAGCAGACTCGCTCCCTCGGTCAAAATCGAGGGGTTGAGGGTCTGTCCGTATAAACTTCCCTTGTCCACTTCACGAAGTAGAATGCACTTCAAAATGGCAGCAGAGATTCCCCCGAGGGAGGAATTTTGCGAGTGTGTGTGTAAAAGTGTAGTGAAACACAGCCTATAGGTGCATCTCAAATGAGCCTAATCTCTGGTGCTACCCTGTTACAGTAAAACTGTTAAAAACTGTATAAACATGTAGTACAGTCTGTGTAAAAGAGGTAGCAACCTCATGGTATATACGCACCTGCGTGCTTCAGGTACGTTCTGCGGCAGTTCAGAATTCAAATATCCGGCGACAGTTGCTAAAGAATTAATGCTCTATCGTGTTGGAAATATGCCCTACACCAAACCAACCCTAAACCTACTCGATAGTGTTGACAAATGCTAAACTGATATAAAAACACATTTGTTGATACAACCATGCAATCTGAACTTCCTTATATGCAGATTTGAACTGTTTTGTCAAACTGTAGTTACACGATATTTGAACCGGAGCTCCTCACCTCTTAAGTACGTCTCCGTACTCCCGAACAAACTTACCGTCTATGAAAACCCATAGATATGAAGCTGAAATGTGTGATTCTAACGTTCAAAAGCATCAGTTTTCAAATTCCCCAGCATATTAATATTGTTTTTAAGTCATAACATGATATTCTTCAAGTTATTGTGCGAAAATTACGCTTTATTAATCAAAACTCTGTACATTTGTGTGAAAATGAATAAAAGGCATCAGAGTTTTACTTCCTCTAGGGTTAATTTATTTTGGAAGCTGCAGTGATATGTACTTAAGTTATTGGTACATATTTCACATCTCGTTAAAAAGTGTGCCCAGGTGCATTTATGCCATGAGATCAGGTAGGAAAAAGTACTTAAAATATTTTCTTTTCCATTTCAAGCATTCCATCTATATAAAAAATCGGGTTCACCCAAAAATTATATATACTGTATATTGGCATAATTATATTTAGATTTTGAATATTAAATGAACATAAAAAAATATATTTTGGTTGGTTCTACACACAAACTCTTGATCACAAATTGCATAACTTTATGCTAACTCTATGGGGCTTTTTGTTTCAGTTTTTGAGCTTTACAATACCTGATCGCAAGTATAGTGAGAACACCCTGTCAAACTTCTCCTTTTTTGTACAACAGAAAGTAATAATAGCATACAAATAGGTCATACAAAATGCATGCATAATAAATGTTCACCATCTTGTGAATAATTTAAAAATATATTTTTTTCTAAAAAAGTGTTTATAATCTTCCATCAAAATGCAACATACCTTTTAATTTTTTTATTATTATTATACATTTTTATTGAATAACATTTTTTCAAACGCAAATTAAATTCTGTCCCGGAGGTATCCCTGACTTCGGCCTGAGCCAATGCGATAGGCTTCAGTATCCTCATGACCTTACATGGGAGGATAAGCAATTTGAAAAATTAATGGATGGATGTTTCTATTTCTTTTTAAGTTCTATTTGAAATAATCATCCTACACCTCTTATAAGTCTCTTACATTGTGCAGTTCCACTCCATGTTCATACAGTAATATTTTCATATTTCATATGTCAGCAAGAAGGTGCAAATGAGGCCATATGAATGGGCCAAATCCCAGGTATAAATCTCTACTGATGTTAGCGAGCCATTGGAAAAGGCCTTTAGAAAGGTCAGGCATGATTCGAAGATCACACCGGGTGAAAATAACTCCATTTAGCTGCCTCACTGCACTACAGTATATGAGGACGATTTGAAGCCAGTCAAGCTTTGCACTTCTCTAATATATATAAAACAATGTGTCATGTAACGTACTTAATCCTTTTAAAATTAATTGTTGGTAAGATTAAGGGTAATATGTCTTATTTTAAGAACCATAGAGACTTGTTCTGAAAAATGATTGTGAGTTGAAAACGTATTTAAAAAATGCTCAAAAATTATTTATACAAAACTATTACCATTCAAAAGTCTGGGTCAGTACGATTATTTGTTTTTGGAGTCTCTTATACTCACTAAGGTGGCATTTACTTGACCAAAAATATGATTTTATTATTATTTATGTGAATATATTTTAAAATAGAATTTATGTGATTCAAATCTGAACTTTCATCATCTTTACTCCAGTCTTCTTCAGTATCACAGGATCCTTCAAAAATCATTCTAACATGCTGATTTGTTGCTCATTAAACATTTCTTAAAGGGGCCATCGGATGCAAAATTCACTTTTCAAGTTGTTTGAACATACATTTGTATTGGAAATGTGTGTACACATCCATTCTATAAGTATTAAATCAGGCTGTTCTTAGATTCCTGTCAGAATGGCATAGTTCTGCACAGACCACTCCCACAATAGTTGATTGACAAGGCCGTCTTACTTTAGACCCGCCCTGAGTGAGCTATAACAGTCCGACCGCCATTGTGTCGACTCCGGTGCAGGGGAAGATAAGATGTCTCAGATTATGCAATTGAGGTTCTTTGTTGTTGGATGTAATAATGAATATAGCAGTTGTCATTTACTCCCGACTTCCTACTTCTGAGCCGCTGAAGAAGCAGAGGATTAACGCTACTTTCGCTTTGAATTGAATGTGTTGATTCTCAATCTGCTTAAATGCGTCTATGTTCGTGCAAATCATCCGTGATCCAGCTTTAACTACAAAAGAAGTCAGTGTAACTTTTTTTTATGAATCTTTGCAAATCACCTTTCCTAATAAAGTAATAGTTAGCCAGTTCCGCGGCTGAAGTTTACAGTCTGTTAGTCACCCCAGGGGGAAGAGAGGGACGGAGTCAGCAGAGTTATTAGCATTTAAAGCAACATGGACAAAAAAATGGCTTGCTGAAAATAGAGCTGATTTTGACAGGGTAAAACATTTTTTACACTACATTGAGAAATTTTAACCAAAGTATGTTTTAGACTTTTAATTAAGACCCTAAATAATCATATCAACTTGTGCAAAATGGGCATCCGATGACCCAAGTTGTGCTATGTCATATTTTAAGGAAACCGGGATTCTTTGATGAATAGAAAGCAGAACCGAACAGCATGTTTTTAAAACATAAATAATTTGTAGCTTTGACTTCTGCTGCCACATTTGATCCGTTTAATGTGCCCTTGGTCAATAAAACTATATATCAGGCAAAAATAAATAAATAAATTACTTATATACATATAATTCATATAATTAGAATATCATCAATTTATTTTTTTTTTTTAACAAATTCCATTCAAAAAGTGAAACTTGTATAATGTATACATTCATTCCACACAGACTGATATATTTCAAGTGTTTATTTATTTTAATTTTGATGATTATAAGTGACAAATAATGAAAACCCCAAATTCAGTATCTCATAAAATTAGAATATTGTGAAAAGGTTCAATATTGAAGACACCTGGTGCCACACTCTAATCAGCTAATTAACTCAAAACACCTGCAAAGGCCTTTAAATGGTCTCTCAGTCTAGTTCTCTAGGCTACACAATCATGGGGAAGACTGCTGACTTGATAGTTGTCCAAAAGACGACCATTGACACCTTGCACAAGGAGGGCAAGACACAAAAGGTCATTGCAAAAGAGGCTGGCTGTTCACAGAGCTCTGTGTCCAAGCACATTAATAGAGAGGCGAAGGGAAGGAAAATATGTGGTAGAAAAAAGTGTACAAGCAATAGGGATAACCACACCCTGGACAGGATTGTGAAACAAAACACAAAGAGAGATTCACAAAGAGTGGACTGCAGCTGGAGTCAGTGCTTCAAGAACCACTACGCACAGACGTATGCAAGACATGGGTTTCAGCTGTCGCATTCCTTGTGTCAAGCCACTCTTGAACAACAGACAGCGTCAGAAGCGTCTCGCCTGGGCTAAAGACAAAAAGGACTGGACTGCTGCTGAGTGGTCCAAAGTTATGTTCTCTGATGAAAGTAAATTTTGCATTTCCTTTGGAAATCAGGGTCCCAGAGTCTGGAGGAAGAGAGGAGAGGCACATAATCCACGTTGCTTGAGGTCCAGTGTACAGTTTCTACAGTCAGTGATGGTTTGGGGTGCCATGTCATCTGCTGGTGTTGGTCCACTGTGTTTTCTGAGGTCCAAGGTCAACACAGCCGTATACCAGGAAGTTTTAGAGCACTTCATGCTTCCTGCTGCTGACCAACTTTATGGAGATGCAGATTTCATTTTCCAACAGGACTTGGCACCTGCACACAGTGCCAAAGCTACCAGTACCTGGTTTAAGGACCATGGTATCCCTGTTAATTGGCCAGCAAACTCGCCTGACCTTAACCCCATAGAAAATCTATGGGGTATTGTGAAGAGGAAGATGCGATATGCCAGACCCAACAATGCAGAAGAGCTGAAGGCCACTATCAGAGCAACCTGGGCTCTCATAACACCCGAGCAGTGCCACAGACTGATCGACTCCATGCCACGCCGCATTGCTGCAGTAATTCAGGCAAAAGGAGCCCCAACTAAGTATTGAGTGCTGTACATGCTCATACTTTTCAGTTGGCCAAGATTTCTAAAAATCCTTTCTTTGTATTGGTCTTAAGTAATATTCTAATTTTCTGAGATACTGAATTTGGGGTTTTCATTAGTTGTCAGTTATAATCATCAAAATTAAAATAAATAAACACTTGAAATATATCAGTCTGTGTGGAGTGAATGTATACATTATACAAGTTTCACTTTTTGAATGGAATTAGTGAAATAAATCAACTTTTTGATGATATTCTAATTATATGACCAGCACAGTGATTCCTCACAGTTATATGATTCCTCACAGTTCTCATGATCATTGAAACTCCACGAGGTGAGATATTGCATGGTGTCCCAGACCGAGGGAGACTGACAGTTTGTTCCATTTGCGAATAATCGCACCAACTGTTGTCACCTTCTCATCAAGCTGCTTGGCGTTGGTCTTGTAGTCCATTTCAGCTTTGTGTAGGCCTAAAATCTTGTCACTGACATACTTGGACAGCTCTTTGGTCTTGGTCATGGTGGAGAGTTTGGAATCTGATTCATTGATTGCTAATGTGGACAGGTTGTCTGGAGCAGTCGTGGCTCTAATGGATAGAGCGTCGGACTTGTAACCCGAGGTTGTGGGTTCGAATCTCGGCTCCGGCAGGAATTGTCCTCGACTGAGGTGAGACCCTTGAGCAAGGCACCGAACCCCCAACTGCTCCCCGGGCGCCGCATTGTCGGCTGCCCACTACTCCAAGTGTGTGTGCGCTTAGATGGGTTAAACGCAGAGAACATATTTCACTGCTGGTTATACTCTGTATAATTGTGTATGTGACAGATAAAGCTCATCTGAGCTTGTTTTTTATATCCCTATAAAAGAGGTAATCTCAGATCCTTACTTGTATAAAAGACACCTGGGAGCCAGAAGTCTTGCTGATTGATAGGGGATAAAATACTTATTTGACTTATTAAAAAGCGCATCAAGTTATAACTTTTTTTAAGTGCATTTCCAGGATTATATTGTTGTTTGATTGGTGTTAATGAAGTAGGGCAGAATGAGAATGAATGAGAGAATGAGAATGAGCTTTATCGGCCAGGTATGTTTACACATTCGAGGAATTTGTTATAGTGACAGAAGCTCCACAGTGCAACAGAATGACAGCGACAGGACACAGATAATAAAAATAATAATATACAAATATACAAAATAGATAATGTACTAAATAACAAAACACAATATATAATATAGACAATTATGTATGTACAGGTATGATATTTGCAAATGCAAATACGTATGTGTGTTAAATAAATAATTTATAATAGTGTTGTGTGTTCCACATTTCACTATTATACATTATTTATATTTAATCATATATTTATCCTTAATATTTAATAATATTTTTTCACTTTCATTAACTGGTTAAATATGAAACACATTTTAGGTTAGCTAAAATACCCTATATGTGGTTCTATACTGTACAGTATAGGCAACACAGTTATCTTCATAATATTTGATGTATTATTTGACCTTTCAGCAAAAATAAGTAAATTCCTTTTAAGAAATCTGTCTTATTCTCCAATTTTCGCCACGGATGCTTCATGGTAATCACCTCTAATTTATGTAACTCCCTTGTAATTTGAAGGATTGTACGATCTGAAGGTTTTGTTAAAAGTCTGAATACATTACCCACCAGAGCAGAAATAAAACATATGTTCTATTTCCTCTGACATCTTCAAAAGACATCCATTCAACTCAAAATATAATCCTGCTGTGCTCCAGAGATTACGATATTTTGCATGCTAATACCCTCCTGTGCAATTTTAAGCATTAATAACTAGAGAGATTACGTGCTGACTTGCTTCCCGGTCTCTCTCCTCTTACAATCTGTCCTCCAACAATACGCATCCAGTGTGAGATGAGCTGAGCAGCCCAAGAGCACTTTAGGTCAAGCAAAGTTTGAGTACTGCTTAAGTTTAAGAGCCCTTTGTAATATAATACAGTGTGTGGGCCCTTCTGCATATGTGTGATATAGTAGGGAAAAGATCTTTGATCGATAATGCTCATATAATGAATGCATATGACTATTGCTTGCAATGCTTAAATTGGATTCAGATTGAATAAAATTGCTTCCTGTCAGGGATATTTATATCACTTAAATATAATTTAATATATACAAATGACATGCCTTTGTAAAGTTTAGAGTCCTGCATGCTATTCGGCCAGTTTACTGTACACTACCGGTTGAAGATTTGGAAAAGTGTATTTATTTGTATTTATTTAAGATTATTTATTTATTTAAGATATTTAATTTGTTTATTTACTTCTTTACTTATTTAAGAGTAATCTTATGGTCACATAGGCTGCCATTTTTGATCCAAAATTCTGTAAAACAGTAATGCGGTGAAATATTAGAATTTGAAATAACTATTTTATATTGTAATATTGTAATAATAAAAATGTAATGTATTCCTATGATGGCAAAGTTACATTTTCAGCACCATTAAGCACTTGCTGTATTCAACAAGAAAACATTAAACTGTTAAAAAAACACCAGTAAAGTAATTTAGAATATTACAAGAATATTTAGAATATTATTTAAAGAAAATGTGTTTAAACTTTCTATTATATTTCCATTTTATTGTCTACTTCTATTTCTAAAGAAACGGCATTGATTGAACAGCAAAATCGATTTATGCATCACTAATAAGAAAGATTATTAATAAGTGAGCACCAATAATAATTTAGCACCAAATCAGCATATTATTATGACTTCTGAAAAATTATGTGAAACCGAATAATCTCTGAATTGATTGATTGATTTCCTTCTTCTTCTTCTTATTATTATTTAATACATTATATTGTATCTTGGAATATACATATATATATATATATATATATATATAATCACACAATTTGGGGTCCAAGCAACAAACACATTCCATTGAGATGGATATAAATACTAAATAGAAAAATATTTAGGCCCAGGTTGCACCAGTTACTTTGGATTAAAAACATCCTAAATAAGCATTTACTTAAAGTGAAATGTAAAATAACTGGCATATGTTAAACACAGATGCTATAGCTGTCATCAGGGTCATTCTAAGGAATTTAGGAAGGCTAGAGATTGTGGTTGTATTGCTTTCAGCTGTGTACCCTCGTGAACTTGGAAAGGTTTGTGTTTTTCTCTCACCTGACTGCCTCCTCACTAGTTCAGCTGAACAAGAGAGAGGGTTTCTGGGAGCTCCAGGTCCAGATGGCAAAAAAAGTAACATAATTATTCAGCCCATTAGCCAGCCTAATTAAACAGTCACCTCACACAGCTCCATCAGCATCACACACACACACACACACACACACACACACACACACACACACACGCACACACATATCTCAGCCTGCATCATAGCTTATGGGCTGCACACTTTAATCACATGATATTTATTCATTTATTGGTTTTATCTCTCAATGGATTTGAAGTTAACATGCAAATAGCAGTGTTAGGAAAAACTGTAGCTCGAGGGGTTAAAAACTAGTCATAATTTAGTAAAACAGTCAAACTGCACTTTTGCAAAAACAACAGCTACACTACAACTTACTGAGTAACTACACTTGCGCTAGTTAAGTTTTTAACTAGATGCACTATATGTACAAAGTTTTGGAACACCTGACCATCACACCAATGGGGGATTTAATGGCATTGCATTATAAATACAAAGACATTCATTTACAGAGCTTCCACTCTTCTGGGAAGGCTTTCCACAAGATGTTGGAGTGTTTCTGTGTTATTGTTTTATTATTTTTTTGCCCATTCATCCTGTAGAGTATTTGTAAGGTCAGGCAATGATGTTGGATGAGAAGGCTTGGCTCGCAACATTTGTTCCAGTTCATCCCAAAGGTGTTGGCCGGGGTTGAAGTCAGGGCTCTTTGCAGGCCAGTCAAGTTCTTCCACACCATCCAACTCATTTAATCTTGTCTTTTTTAGACAGTGCATTGTGCACTGGGGAACAGTCAGGCTGTAATAGAAATCATTCCCCAATCTGTTCCTACAAAGTTAGATGCATAGCAGTGTCCAAAATGTCTTGGTGAATCATTAAAATTTCCCTCCACTGGAACTAAGTGGCCTAGACTAATCCCTGAAAAATTGCCCTATCATTATCCCTCCTTCACCAAACATTACAGTTGGCTCAATGCAATCAGGCAGGTAACATTCTCCTTGTGTCTGCCAAACCCAGATTCGCCCATCAGACCCTCCAAACGAGAAGTGTGATTCATCACTCCATGGAACAGGTTTCCACTGCTCCAGAGTCCAGTGGTGGTGTGCTTAACATCCCTACATCTGACGCTTGGCATTCCTAATTTGCAAACAAACTTATGGTTGATTAACAAGCAGGGATGAAATTTCACAAAATTATTTATTGTATAGGTGGCATCCTATCACAATACCATACTTGAATTCACAGAGCTCTTCAGAACGAACCATAACACCACAGGTTAATAATCTCATGGCGATGGGTCGGATTGAAACACCTGAATACCATGGCCATTTGAGAGAATACTTTCACGGCATAATTAATATAAGTATGAGAGAGTGTCTGAAGCTTTTGCCATAGCAAATCAACACATGCTGTTGTTAATAATTAAGCAAAGCATCTTCTCAAAGGATAATAACACGATAACAAGATAGAATAGCTGAAAAATATAAAAATAGCACAAAACGTTAAAATGAACAATTTTCTCCAACAGTTAAACTTATCGGATGCTAAATTGTCTTCTATGTTGTACATAAAATCTCAGAAAAAGTAGTTTTGGTTTAAATGTACCTTTGTTGTTACTAAAATGCTTGTTAAACGATTTTAAATGCATGTAATATTGGAAAAAATGCTGTATTCGCCCAAATAAATTATATCAGTCTTGTATTTTGTCCATGGGTGTTCTTGCTTACTAGTAAATGTTCATCTTTTGATTATTGATATTGCCTTTACTAATTATGTCTGTGATTTTTAATTCCCAGCCCATTTTAAGCCAGTAAATGGTTAAGCCAGTATAATATTTTTTTTAAACAATAGATATTTTAAATTAAACAACCCAGTATAGTGGGTAAAAACATTTAACCCAACATAACCCAGCATGTGTTCTGTCCAATATTTACCCAGTGCTGGGTTGACAAATAACCCAAGTTGGGTTGTTTTTAACCCAGCATTTTTTAGAGTGTATGGGCCTAATATACAAGTTGAAAATGTACTAATTATATAATACATTTTATTAAACAAATACTTGAAAAAAATGCTTCATCAGAATAAATCGATTCACAAAAACAAATCAGACTTTTCATTGAAAGATGCCATTTCAGGACAGTGTGTATTGATATATGTAAATTAGTGTTTTATTGAGCAACGCGACTATTTGTTGGGAGGGGGGGTTGCTTGTTACAGAAAAATTATTAAACAACATATTTTTACTGAATAGTATGCATGCCAATTGTTTGAGTCCAGGGACTTTACTCTACAGTGTTCATTGCACCATGCAGCAAATTGAAGATTGACTACCACTTTCAAAGGGAAAGGCAACTGACAAAGTCCTGGACAGCTCAAAAATATTGGACTTTATGTTGCTTATGAAGCTGACTCATGCGACACATAAAAGGACAGATACCTGAGGAACTTTTACGATTTGAATTTAATTCCCCAGATTATAGAAGTCTTAGATTATAGAAGTTATGGGCTGCTTCATCTATCAATAAATGTAAGATATATGAAGAAACTCTGATGTTGATTCAGTCGTATCTTTTATGTACTGTATATGTGCAGTGCTAAGAAAACAAACAAAGAAAAGTAAATGCCAAGTTATCAAAGTTACCTTTTTGAACAATGTCAACTGCACAAACAGAGACCCTTTTAAGTGTTCCCTGAAGACTTGTGTTCAATTTTATCTTTCAACACAGAGACCTTCTTTCCTCAATGGTGTTGTTTCTATCTCATTCTGTTTTTACTTTGTTTTGTTGGAACAATAATGCCTTGGGTTGTATTTGAATGCAATTTCCATTAACTATATAATATTTTTAACTAAACAATGAAAAGTATACATTTGAAGAGAAGACAAGGTCATTAAACAAAGTGATTCTTAAATAATATTTTAATTTTAACAGTTGCTTTGTTTTGTTACCTTAACCTTGTTATGAAAGAAGAAGCAAAACACTACCATCAGGCTAATACTACTGTAAAATTCACATTATATTAGTATTAAATAAGCAAAGAAAATTAAAGCACCCTCACAGCAACATCAATACAATACTATATTACATTAATATTACATTAGCCTTAAAGGGATAGTTCACCCCAAAATAAAAAAACACCCCATGATTTACTCACACAAGCCATCCTAGGTGTATATGACTTTCTTCTTTCAGACAAATACAATCAAAGTTATATTTAAAAATGTCCTGGCTCTTCCAAGATTTATAATGGCAGTGATTGGCTGTTATTTTTCAATAGTCCAAAAGAAGACATCCTACGTCATCCACCAGAACGGCATTCTATTATGACCATGCGTGCAACAGTTAGCGGAAGCTAGAGATTGCTATTTATAACAATATTCGCTACAGGAGGGCTTTTTTCATCCCACAGAGCTGTGTGAGGCACTTTATTGGACTTATTTTGGACTATTGAAAAATAACAGCCATTCACTGCCATTACAAATACTACATAGAAGCAAACATTGATTAACACTGTCAGTGAAATAGAAACAATACAATTAAATAAAACACTAAATTAAAAGAAAAATTCCCAAATACGTTTGTTTTTTTCAAACAAACTAAATATTCTAGAAATTATGATTAAGAGTTGCTATTTCCTTGACCGATTGATTGATTGATTGATTGATTGATTGATTGATTGATAATTAGCGTACAATGACTGTGCTCTAATCAGCACTGAAAATAACCCCACACAATAATGGAAAGTTAAATAGTTAATTTTCTGACACAAGCTGAACCAAGCCTACTTTTTCAGCTCTAATGACTTTCCTCTAAGTCTTACAGCAAATGTTTACTCTTTCAACAACATGACACATGGCCAAGTAAATGAATGTCCAATGCCTTTGAATTTCACTCTTAGCTTCTTTAAAAAATACCCAAAGTAAGTTTAAATGACCTGGAGATAGAAATTAGTCCACTGCACACTTTTAAAGTGTCATTGAAATTGATATAGTGACAGATATATTATTCCATATTGTGACATACATCCAAGTATACCAAATTATTGGGGGAAAATATAAATAAATCAGGCCCTGGCAAATATCTTCTCTGCATTATTGCAATGTTGTTTTGAAAAAAATTAATGGTCACAGTTTATATGATGTAGCCTTAGTTATTATGTGTTCATCAAAGAAATTAGTACAATGTACATATTGTGTTCATATTTAATTGCAAAAAACTTTTGCTGCTATTGAGGTGGGATACGGGTAAGGTTAGTGACAGATTTGATAGTATGGGTAGGTTTAAGGGTGGGTTAAGGTGTAAGGGATGGGTCAACAATGTAATTATAAATGCAATTACATAAATTAATTACAGATGTAATTACATATAGGTATTTAAAAAATATATAAGTACAATGTAAAACATGTATGTACACAATAAGTGCATTGTACCAAATTATTATTTCAAATGTAAGTACATAGTAGTTAAGGCCACCTAATATAAAATGGGAGCAAAAAAAAAAAAAAAATTGGGGGAAAGGGAAATTCAGTCATTCAGTCATTCACAGTAAGAACAGCTTAAACACAATAATAATAAACAAAGGGTGAACTCTCTCTTTCATTTTGTTATATATATATATATATATATATATATATAAACCCTTATAAAGGCCCTTACTGTATAGTAATGCTATTAAAAAAGGGTTGGCTACATGGCTAATTATGAATAAATATATAAATATCGAATGGGAAAAGATGCTTTTCAGAATCATAGAAAGTAGTCGCGACATCTGCTAGCAGAGGCTAATGGGGCCATATAACCAGCCAGCCCTTGACCCTTTGAAAAAAACTCCAGCTCGTCCATTTCCGCTGATGTTTCCACTGTGTGTCTGAAGTGAATAATCAATCCAGATCACAACACGTTAATGTAGAGCACACACTTTAGGGCCCTTCCATATGATGAAGCGATCCGAGTTTGAAATAATCAGTCTAATTTGATTAGGCCATATTCCCGTGGGCCGTTCTGAGTGATGTCAGAATGCCAGGGATGACCTTGGAGAGTCTGTGCTCCAGACCTTAAATGACTAATGACAGAGTGGGTGGTTTTGTGTGGTGATCAATGCTGAATGCAGATGAGCTGGGATTCCAGAAGGCTCTTTGGGCTCCTGGGGGAGGATCTGGGTTAGGCACCAGGAAAAGATCAAAGGCTGATGGGGAACTGCCATTGATTTATGTGCCTTCCAAGCAGTCAGAGTTTCACTGGTTAGCATGATCCAGTTAGCCGTGTGGGTGGGAGTGGGGGGGGGGGGAATATTTCTCTGTTGTCAGCCATTGACAGAAGATGTGTGTTTTGCAAGCAAAATAAAAGTTGTATTTGTATTTCTATTTCATCTAATTTTATTTTATTTATTTTTATCTATGTATTCGATCGTTCGTTCATTCATTTATTTATGTATTTATGTTTTTAAAGCTTGTTATGTGTACTGTGTTAGACACAAGTCACAAGTATCTGACAGTATTCGTCAAATGACATTTAGGTTCAAAATAAAATAAAATAAAATGTAATTAAATTAAATTAAATTATAGACTGAATATCTATTCAGCATGTCCTCTGCCTACAATTACATTAAGTTAAATGTAATTTAATTTAATTTTTTGAATTATTAAAATACGTTCAAAAAATCTGTTAAATGCAAGGATAACAAATTTAACATTTAAATTGGACTCATGCTCCAGCCAAGAAACTTCTATTTAGATTAAATGTTTAGATGAAAGGGAAGACAACATTCTCCAGGTATTATAGACTTCCCTTTTTCTCTATCATGTTTGCTCTTTTTTCATGTCTTTGTTCTTTTAAAATGTCTGTTTAATGTCTAGTTGGACATCCTTCATTATTATGAAGGGATGTAGTGAATTAAAGTAATTATTCTTTGATTCTTAGAAACTTGCAGTAATATATCTTGAAATTGTGACACTAAGCGTTTTCTCATGTAAGGCTCTGTGCCATATGTAACATTGCAAAGCAGTGTGAGATTCCATGAAAGAATGGCATCTAAGGAAAGTTCTAACCCAAAGGAAACATCTTCTGAAAAACTTCCCAGAACGTTTTGATCCAGAAAAGCATCAAAATGTTGGCTTACGCCCGCTTTATAATCTGGTAATGATTTGATCCCTGGTGCTGGATTCTTTAAATATCCTGCTAAAGGCAAGAGAAATAATGCATCGGAGCGATTACTGCCAGCCCCTTCTTATCTACTATTAGACTCCTTAGCATTTGAGGCCATAAATAATCAGAGCAGACTGTGTTAATCATGACACCTTAAGACATCAAACATATTTAAATTTCAGTTGTCTTCATTTGCTATGCTTTCTTAAACCAAGCATGGAGAATAATGTGCTGCAGGCATAACATCCAGGCATTGCCGGAAATTGCTAAAGCAAGCAATCGCAGATGGATTGTAGAACGTGGGATACAATAGAAGTGAAAATGTGCAAATATTCTATTGAGTAATGGAGGATGTCAATTCATACTCAAATATAATGTGACACGTGAGGTAAGTGCTGGTGAGGGGGATATACTGCTCCATGCTTTTCACTACGTCTTTGGCAATTCTCCAGGCAACGCAGCCAAGCCCAGGAAAGGTAATGCGCCTAGTGCTCGAGTTGCACCTTCCATGTAATCAGAATTTTTTTTTTTTCTTCAAACACCTTTTTGAAAGGATGAGAAATTATTAGGACGCAGTCAAAAAGCACCTATCAAAAATTTAATTTTCCTAATAAATCATGGGCTAGGTTTTTATTTGGGGTTTTGTAATTTGTCACACCACAATGTACAAACACGAAATATCACATATATGTAAGGATTTAACATTTGTAAAAAAATTTTTTTAAGCATGAAAGCTTTCCTGAAGCTGCCTGCTTCACTGGACCCACTAAAATTTGCATATCGCAGTAACCGTTCCACAGACGATGCTATTGCCTTCACCCTGCACACTGCTCTCTCCCACCTGGAAAATAAGAACACCTATGTGAGAATGCTGTTCGTGGATTATAGTTCAGCATTTAACACCATAGTGCCTGCCACACTGGTTGCGAAGCTCCAGACTCTGGGACTGAACAGATCTCTTTGCAGCTGGATCCTGGACTTCCTGACAGGCAGAAGTCAGGTGGTCAGAATGGGCAACAACACCTCATCTCCCCTGATGAGATTGACAGATCTCCCTTGACAGATTTATTTATTTTTGTTTATCCTTATTTATCCCAGTCTTTGAAGCGCATTTCCTACATTATTTATTAATTTATATTTTTCAGTCATTTAATTTAAATTTGTATGTATTTTTTTATTTTTTCTGACATTTTAATTTATTTAATTTATAAATGTATTAAACAAACCGAGTAATAAAGTGTACAATAAAGTACAATCAAAATCTTTAACTATTATCCATGTGCAATGTGATTAAGGTAAAGGAGTAATCTGCCGACTGTCCTGCAGGTGACCTCATAATTCTGTCTTCTTATGATGCATGTAGGGATTTAAGATCACTCCAGAGCACTCGTAGATCTACGAAGATTGTCAAGTGCTACTTAAGTTACTTTTGGTTTTGGGATATGGTCCACAAATCTAAGATGATTTGTGCGATCATTTTTACGATCAACTTAAGCTTACGATGCTTTTGGGAAACGAAGCCCTGATTAGTACCTTATGTGTACAAAACTTGTTATTCAGAATTAATTGAGGTTTAGTGTTGTTAATGTTGTTTTGTTGTGGATAGCTGTGTTTCATTTAATGGCACCATTATGGTGATTAATGCTCCCTTTTGCTGGGACCTTGGACCTTGTTTACGTTTAATTAAATATCTCTACTACTGTAAGACTGTGAAATGAAAGCAGCTTGAGCGTGGGTTTATTTACACATGGTTTCTAAAAACAGAGAAAGCAGCCTATATATTAATGTATTCAATAGATTGCAACTGAATGTCTCAGATGGTCATCCAGCATATCAAAAACAATACATATGGCATTCGTTTACTCTGTGTGTATACTTCAAAATGTGGTAGAAGGGTCTGGAGTAGTCATGTCTACCCACAGAATATAAGCAGCTTTTGGCACATCCATTTAAAAACCACAAAGCACTTCAGTCATAGTTTTATTTAAATCCTCTTGGCTTGGTTTTAAGTAGATATCTCTCACATTCTACTGCTGGATCTTCAGTAAGAAGGGCTGTGTAGTGCCGCCCTCGTCAACTTATGTTTTTTTTCAGTGATTAATCTCTCTTTACAAAATAAAATGATCTTTCGGTGCATTACAAGGGTAAGTTAAGTAGTCATCAGGTTGAAAAATGGCACTTAATAATGACTATTGTTCAATATTTACTTATCCAAATGCATGACATTTGCTTATCACCTTTAGAAACACTTCTAATGTGATAAACATAAACTCATTATTTTGTAATTATACAAACTCTGACCCAGTCTCCTTGTATTGAATCCTAATAGATAAAACCTATTGTCACATGTTGTGGTTTCTTACATTAATACAGCATTAAGATAAAGTTTTTTTTTTTTTTGGCTAAACAGAATCCTCCAAGTGCTGACTTTATCTTTTGTGATATTCTTTGGGCTTTGTATTTTAGAAATTATTAAGATTTTTTATTTTTTATTCAGCAAGCACACATTAACTTAAAAAAAAAAATATATATATATATTAAACACATTTATAATGTACCAAAATATATTTTTTTATTTTTAATTTGTATTTTTTTTTTTATATTTATTAATTTTATTTTGCTTGTCAACCATCTTGGATCTATTTTCTCTCTGAGCACTGCACAATGCAATCTGGGATGGGCTTTCCATGAAGGATGCCAGCTCAGAGTTAGTTTTGAGGCAGCACAATTAAGATTCCTGCTCTCTGGAGAACCTGTGATGCTGTAGCATATATTGTCCCTGTAGGCAGCTCACTAAGCTTTGGGAGATGATCTTCTCTCTGTGTTTGACTGAAGGTCGTATCTGTCATAGGATAGATTAGACACTTGCTTGTTCTATCCTTTTGTGCGCACCCCGTTTTCTACTGTTACAGGTATAATTATAATCACAATGAAAATAGGCAGAACCCCTACCGCGACACTCTGCGGAGGCCAATGATTGTAATTAAATAATGAGCTTGGTAGAGTTGCCCTTATCCCCTGTCTCCTCTCCAAGTTCACAGTGACCTATTTAACATTTGTTCCCTCTCCTTGCATCCTAGCTTATTTGCATAAGGTAGTGTCAATGGGCCTCATTAATACATTCATTAATGTCAGGAAAATCTAATTTAGAGAGCTGAATTATTTAAGATCCCAGAGACACCCACTCTACTCTTCTGTGGAGTGTCGTGTGCCAAACAATACATCTGCCCGCTGTCTATACGAGGACCGTGCCATAGATTTGAGCTTGTCTGACATGTATAATGTGTAATTAGAAATGGTTTGTTTGCGAAGCAGCTCATTGTTTATCATATCCAAATGTTAAGCTTCACATAATTGCCAGTGATGTTCATGATTTCTGAGGACAGTAGCCTACGCAAAACCATGATTAAGTACAGGAGGAAAAAGGTCAGGAATTATTAACAGTACAAACGTACTGTGACATTTCAGCTTTCGGAAAATGACTGGCATAAATAACTGTTTATTGAGAAATGATCGAGTTGCCTCTGGTCTTTGTTTTAGAGTTTCAAAACACTTCCTTCATGAACACTCTATACACAATTATTGTTTTAGAGTAGTAGTGGTTTTAAACGAAGGCTGCTCTTCCATTATAAAAATGACAACGTAACATGTAGAGATCTTTCTTCAGATCTAAAGGGTAGGAGCAGTTTGCCATTTTATTTGCAGCAGTGAAGTGGTTGTACTTGTTATAAATCAGGATAGAAAAAATTACACACAACTTTAAAGACAACTACAATGCATATTAAAACTTTATCCAATGATATTATATAACAGAACTGGAATTGTAATTATCTGAATTCCACATGACTGTTAATTTAAATTAGAATTGGAATGATAGGAAAACAAATCAAAAGGTCAATGTACATGTTTCATATAAATTTACATGCCAATGTTTTATATGTACACGTATAAAAACAATTATATTATCATTTTTTACTATATACACTGAACAAAATTATAAATGCAACACGTTTGTTGAGCTTTTTTCATGAGCTGAACACAAATATCTAAGACATTGTCTTTGTACACAAACGGCCTATTTCTCTCAAATATTGTTCACAGATCTGTCTAAATCTGTGTTAGTGAGCACTTCTCCTTTGCCGAGATTATCCATCCACCTCATAGGTGTGGCATAGCAAGATACTGATTAGACAGCATGATTATTGCAGAGGTGTGCTTTAGGCTGGCCACAATAAAAGTCAACTTTAAAATGTGCAGTTTTATCACACAGCACAATGCCACAGATGTCGCAAGTTTTGAGGGAGAGTGCAACTGGCATGCTGACTGCAGGAATGTCCACCAGAGCTGTTGCTCATGAATTAAATGTTAATTTCTCTACCATAAGCCGTCTCCAAAGACATTTCAGAGAATTTGGCAGTACATCCAACCGACCTCACAACCGCAGACCACGTGTAACCACACCAGCGCAGGACCTCCACATTCAGTATCTTCACCTCCAAGATCATCTGAGACCAGCTGCTCCAACAATCAGTTTGCATAACCAAAGAATTTCTGCACAAACTGTCAGAAACCGTCTCAGGGAAACTCATCTGCATGCTCGTCGTCCTCATCGGGGTCTCGACCTGACTGCAGTTCGTCTTTGTAACCAACTTGAGTGGGCAAATGCTCACATTCGATGGCGTCTTGCACTTTGGAGAGGTGTTCTCTTCACGGATGAATCCCGGTTTTCACTTTACAGGGCAGATGGCAGATGGCAGACAGTGTGTGAGGCGTTGTGTGGGTGAGAAGTTTGCTGATGTCAACGTTGTGGATCGAGTGGCCCATAGTGGCGGTGGGGTTATAGTATGTTATGGGCAGGCGTATGTTATGAACACAGGTGCATGTTATTGATGGCATTCTGAATGCACAGAGAAACCGTGACAAGATCCTGAGGCCCATTGTTTTACCATTCAACCACAACCACCACCTCAACTTGCAGCATGATAATGCACGTCCCCATGTTGCAAGGATCTGTTCACACTTCCTGGAAGCTGAAAACATCCCAGTTATTTTATGGCCAGCATACTCACTGAACATATCACCCATTGAGCATGTTTGGGACCGGCGTACACGACAGCGTGTTCCAGTTCCTGCCAATATCCAGCAACTCCGCACAGCCATTGAAGAGGAGTGGACCAACATTCCACAGGCAATCAACAAACTGATCAACTCTATGACTGGTTTTCGGATCCCCCCCGGATACAGTAAAACTGCAGATTTTGGAGTTGACTTTTATTGTGGCCAGCTTAAGGCGCACCTGTGCAATAATCATGCTGTCTAATCAGCATCTTGATATGCCACACCTGTGAGGTGGATGTATTATCTCGGCAAAGGAGAAGTGCTCACTAACACAGATTTAGACAGATTTGTGAATGAATATTTTAGAGAAATAGGCCTTTTGTTTACATAGAAAAAGTCTTAGAGCTTTGTGTTCAGCTCATGAAAAACGGGGGCAAAAACAAAAGCGTTGCATTTGTAATATTGTTCAGCCTATATACAGTACATACGTTCTCAACATGTTTCTCAACATAGAGAACATAACAAATGTTTATATTGATACATTTGACACTTTTATACACTAAATAAGCCCATTTCAAAATGTGATGCCTAGTACAGGTCTCAAAAAAGTTGACAAAAAAGGGGGAAACAAAGTGCTAAAAAGCAATACATTTTTAAAAGATTCAGCTGGAAGTTCATCTAGCAACTAATTGATTTAATTAACAACAGGTATTTAACATGATTAGTTATAAAATATATGTCTTAGTGAGGCAGAGTCTTTCAGAAGTAAGTATGGGCAGCGGCTCTCCAATCTGTGAAAAGTGTGCATAAAAATATTGTGGAATACTATAACAACAACCTTCATCAACATCAAATTGCAAAGGCTTTGCAAATCTCATTATCTACATTTCATAACATCATCAAAAGATCCAGAGAAACTGGACAAATCTCTGTGCATAAGGGAGAAAGCCGAAGACCTTTGCTGGATGCCGGTGGTCTTTGGGACCTCAGACGACATCGCATCACTCATCGGCATGATTGTGTCATTGACATTAGTAAATGGGTCCAGGAATACTTCCAGAAACCACTGTCGGTAAACACAATCTGCTCTGCCATCTGCTGATGCCAATTAAAGCTCTGTCATGCAAAAATGAAGCCATATGTGAACATGGTCCAGAAGCGCCTTCATGTCCTGTGGGCAAAGGCTCATTTAAATGAGTTGCTTCAAAGTGGAAAAGTGTTCTATGGCCAGATAAGTCCAAATTTGAAATTCTTGTTGGAAATCATGGACGCCATGTCCTCTGGGCTAAAGAGGTGGGAGACCTCCCAGCATGTAATTAGAATTCAGTGCAAAAGCCAGCATCTCTGATGGTATGTGGGTGCATAAGTGCATACGGTATGGGCACCTTTAATGTTTTGGAAGGCACTATGAATGCTATATACTATGAAAGGTATATAAAGGTTTTAGAGCAACATATGCTCACCTTTAGACAACGTCTGTTTCAGGGAAGGTCTTGTGTATTTCAACAGGACAATGCAAAACCACATACTGCAGCTATTACAACAGCATGTGTGTGTGTGTGTGTGTGACCTATCCAGTAATTCACAACTCCTCTTCCGTGTCCTCATGGGATAGTGCCATTTTCCTTTTATTGAGGATTGAAAGAGAAAAAAGGATGAGTGCACCAGTCAATTTCCTATTCACCTAAGTGAGCAGTCTCAGAAGAGACTAAAGAGCTTTGACGATCCCTCGATGCTCTTCCAGCTATGTCAAATCCCACAGCTGCCCATATAGTAGCCTTTATTGTGGTGCTGTCCGTGGTGCTGAAATCACAAGCCTGTGTGTATTGGAGCATGAGTGAATGATGTGCAGATTCCTCCGAACGGATCAATCAATTAACAATTTATCATTAGAGGTATGCTTGCATGCATTCATTTTCATTAATTTGGAAAACTGAAAAGTCCTGTTTATAAGAAACGTCTCGGTTACTTGCGTAACCCCCGTTCCCTGAAGGAGGGAACGGAGACGTAACGTCAGAGTGACTGACTAATGGGATCTCGCCGGAGAGCCCAATCACCTTCGAGTGTTAACAAAACAAGCCAATGGCGGTTGGCGTGCGTGTTTCGCCACGCGCACTCCGCCCCGCGGTGCGGGTATAAAGGAGAGCGCGTGCAAACGCACATCAGTTTTTCGCTGAGGAGCCGAGACTGTGTGCCCCGGCCGTACAGCGATGGTACAGCAACTATGGCGACGGGACTGACGTTACGTCGAACGTGACTGACGTTACGTCGAACGTGACTGACTGATAGGGAACGTCTCGGTTACTTGCGTAACCCCCGTTCCCTGAAGGAGGGAACGGAGACGTAACGTCAGAGTGACTGACTAATGGGATCCCTTGGAAAACGCCACTATTGCTGACCCCCTCCAGTGCTCTGCAGAAGCCGGCAAGTCCCCCCACACCAGTTGGGATGGAAGATAGGACAGGGCTTAGGCAGAGAGAACCGTCACTGCTGTTCCGCTCAGTGGGTAGAATAACACTGGGAAAGCGTACCCCAAGTAGGGGGAAACGCTACGGAGCCACATCCCGCATAAGGAGGTATCATGTGGAGATTACACATATGGACTGGCCAAGGGCAGTACTACATACGGGAGTCTCTGAGGTAGACTCAGCCCGCCTGGGGTGAGATAGCTACACAGCAGAGAAGGCAGAGGTTCTGCCAGGGAAGACACGGGCTCAACATGGGGGGAGCCGTACCGTGGAAGAATACACATGTGGGATCACCAAGGGGGAATCACTACACACGGGCACCTAGCCCAGCACAAGGGTTGACCTTGGGCAACGTACGAGTACTGGACCTGGCGTCTGGTGCTCCGCCACACCTGGCTGCCGAGGGTGCGGGAGGAACTTCAACAGGGTTCGCCGTAGGGAACTGAACTGAGAAGCAACAAGGCGCACGTATCCGGTCCGTAGAGGGGAATGGCGCAGCAAGCGTGATTGACACCGAGCGGGTTCCAGTGTTACTGGCCATCCGAGACCAGTACACGGGAGGACACTGGCTCTATACGGAGATTGTAAAATCTCGCAAACGTATTAGGTGTCGCCCAGCCGGCAGCTTTACAAATGTCTGCTATCGAGGCGCCTCGCGCCAAGGCCCAAGAGGAAGCAACGCCTCTCGTAGAGTGTGCTCTCACACCAAGGGGGCACGGTAAGCGCCGGGCCTGGTAGGCCAAGACTATAGCATCCACTATCCAGTGGGCGAGTCTTTGTTTGGAGACATCTCTTCCCTTCTGCTGTCCTCCGAAGCAGACAAAGAGCTGGTCTGAGGTCCTGAAGCTCTGCGTGCGGTCCACATAGATGCGCAAGGCACGAACGGGACAGAGCAGAGCAATGGCTGGGTCTGCCTCCTCCCGGGGCAGCGCTTGCAAGTTCACCACCTGATCCCTGAAGGGCGTGGTGGGAACTTTGGGCACATATCCAGGCCGGGGTCTCAGGACAACGTGAGAGTCAGCCGGCCCGAATTCTAGGCACGAATCGTCGACCGAAAATGCTTGCAGGTCCCCTACCCTCTTAACTGTGGCCAATGCCGAGAGGAGCACTGTCTTCAGAGACAGAAACTTAAGCTCTACCGACTGCAGAGGCTCAAAGGGGGCCCCCCTCAAGGCCGACAGGACCGAGGGGAGATCCCAAGAGGGTACCAGGTGAGGGCGTGGAGGATTTAGCCTCTTTGCCCCCCTGAGGAACCTGATGACCAGGTCGTGTTTCCCCAGAGACTTACCGTCTACTGCATCGTGATGTGCGGCAATAGCGGCGACATACACTTTGAGGGTGGAGGGAGACAGCCTTCGCTCCAACCCATCCTGCAGGAAAGAAAGCACGACTGCGATCGGGCATCTACGGGGGTCCTCCCGGCGGGGAGAACACCATTCGACGAACAGGTTCCACTTCAGCCTGTAAGCTTGTCTCGTAGACAGGGCCCTGGCAGAAGTGATAGTGTTTACTACCGCTGGAGGTAGCCCACTTAGAACCTCCGCGTCCCGTCCAAGGACCATACGTGGAGATTCCACAAGTCTGGGCGCGGGTGCCAGAGGGTGCCCCCTCTCTGAGAAAGTAGATCCCTCCTCAGAGGAATTTTGCCAAGGAGGGGCTGTCGCGAGGAGCATCAGTTCTGGGAACCACGTCTGATTGGGCCAGCAAGGCGCAACCAAGAGGACTTGCTCCTCGTCCTCCCTGACCTTGCACAGGGTCTGTGCGAGAAGGCTCACTGGGGAAAACGCATATTTGCGTAAGCTCCGAGGCCAGCTGCATGCCAGTGCATCTGTACCGAGGGTCCCCTCGGACAGGGAGAAAAACAACTGGCAGTGAGACGTGTCCGTGGAGGCAAACAGGTCTACCTGAGCATCCCCGAAGCGTCTCCAAATCAGCTGGAGTACCTCGGGGTGGAGTCGCCATTCTCCCGGAAGGGCTTGCTGACGTGAGAGCTCGTCGGCTGCACGATTGAGCTTGCCTGGGACATGAACGGCGCGAAGCGACCTCAGATGCTTCTGACTCCAAAGGAGGAGATGGCGGGCGAGTTGCGACATGCGACAGGAGCGTAGACCGCCCTGGTGGTTGATGTACGCAACGGTCGCAGTGTTGTCCGAACGGACCAGTATATGCTTCTCGTGTAGCAGCGTTCTGAAGCGGCGCAGAGCAAGCCATACTGCCAGCAACTCGAGGCAATTGATATGCCACTGCAGCTGGAGCCTTGTCCAGAGCCCTGCGGCTACATGCCCGTTGCACATGGCCCCCCAGCCCGTGGTAGAAGCGTCTGTTGACACAAGAACATGCCTGGATACCTGCTCCAGGGGGACTCCTGCCCGAAGAAAAGCAAGGTCCGACCATGGGCTGAAGGTGCGGCGGCAGGACGGGGTGAGTGAGACCCGGTACGTGCCGCGGCGCCATGCCCATCTCGGGACTCGGTCGTGAAGCCAACGCTGAAGCGGTCTCATATGAAGCAATCCGAGCGGCGTGATAGCGGCTGAGGATGCCATATGCCCCAGGAGCCTCTGAAAATGTTTCAGTGGCACCGCTCTCTTGCGCTGGAGAGACTCCAGGCATCTCAGCATTGACTGAGCACGCTCCTCTGAGAGACGTGCTGTGAGGTTGACCGAGTCCAACTCCATGCCGAGAAAAGAGATCCTCTGCGTAGGGGAGAGTTTGCTCTTTTCCCGGTTGACCTGAAGCCCCAACCGGCTGAGGTGACTGAGCACCAAAACCCTGTGTTCGCACAACAGTGCTCAAGACTGGGCCAGGATGAGCCAGTCGTCGAGGTAGTTGAGGATACGAATGCCTGCTTCCCTTAACGGTACAAGGGCTGCTTCTACGACCTTGGTGAAGACACGAGGCGACAGGGATAGCCCGAAGGGGAGGGCCTTGTACTGGTATGCTCGCCCCTCGAACGCAAAGCGGAGAAACGGTCTGTGTCGAGGGAGGATCGAGACATGGAAGTAGGCGTCCTTCAGGTCGATCGCTGCAAACCAATCGAAGGGACGGACGCATTGAAAGATGCGTCTCTGCATCAACATCCTGAACGGGAGCTTGTGAAGGGCCCGGTTCAGAACGCGCAGGTCCAAGATTGGTCGTAACCCACCGCCTTTCTTGGGTACGATGAAGTAGGGGCTGTAGAACCCTGACTTCATCTCGGCTGGAGGGACCGGCTCCATCGTGTCCTTCACCAGTAGGACCGCGACTTCTGCACGCAAGACAGGGGCATCCTTGCTCAACACTGAGGTGAACCAAATGCCCCTGAACTTGGGAGGACGCCGGGCGAACTGAATCGCGTAGCCGAGTCTGATGGTCCTCAGGAGCCAGCGAGACGGCCTGGGGAGCTCTAGCCAGGCCCCCAGGGACCGTACAAGCGGGACCAGGGGAGTTACTGACGTACCCGCGGTGGGGCAGCGAAGTGGAGCACAGGGGCCCGACTCGAAAGGCAGTGCGTCTCGAAGTGGGGTCTGAGTGTGTGGTGTGACGCTCACCTGGCTCCACATTTGGGCAGGGGGCGCGGGAGAAGGCATCGCGTCCTCGGACCGGACCCTGCTGCCCACTGGCGAAGAGAGAGGGGGATGGGGATGTGGAGACGAGGTCTCGTACACTGCCATCCTCGCCCTCTTGGGACCCGGAGGAAATGGAAACTGCTCTTTTATTGAAGTTTTGGGTACCACTGACCCGGGGAACAGAACAAAAAGGAAACAAAAGATTCTCCACCCGGCCCTCCTCCGGGGGAAAGAGTGGTGCAGTCACCATCTCCTGAAGAGCAGGATCCAGAGGCTCCGGGTCGCCCGTCTCAGGGACGCCGCCTGCCCTGGCGCTTCACGGGCTTGGCAGGGGCGGAGGCGGGCTGCGCCGGTCTCCTGCGGCCAGCTCCACGCTGCGGCCGTAGTGAAGGCTGCTGTAGTGGCCGAGCTTGAGCGGAGGTGGAGGCGGCAGGAGGGCGCCCTCGGCGACGAGCAGATGGAGGGGCTGCAGCCGGCGGTGGGGTGAAGACAGCAGCGGACCGCCGGGGCAGGATGTGACGAATCGCCTCCGTCTGCTTTTGTGCGGCGGAGAACTGTTGGGCAAAATCCTCCACCGCGTCGCCGAGTAGGCCGGCCTGGGAGATCGGGGAGTCCAGGAAGTGGTGCTTGTCGGACTCCCTCATATCCGCCAAGGTCAGCCACAGGTGGCGCTCCTGGACCACTAATGTGGACATCGTCTGACCCAGGGCCCGCGCCGTGAATTTCGTCGCCCTTAGTGCGAGGTCCGTCGCTGTGCGCAGTTCCTGCAACACTCCTGGGTCAGCATCACCCTCGTGTAACTGCTTCAACGCCTTGGCCTGGTGGACATGCAGGAGGGCCATGGCGTGCAGGGCGGAAGCGGCCTGTCCAGCAGCACCGTAAGCCTTGGCCGTTAGAGCGGACGAGAACTTACAGGCCCTGGACGGAAGGCGTGGATTACCCCTCCAGGCGGCAGCGCCTTGCGGGCAGAGCTGCATGGCAATGGCATGCTCGACTGGGGGGACCTCCACGTACCCTTGGGCCGCTCCACCATCGAGGGTGGTGAGGACGGAGGAGGCACTAGGCCTGTTTCAGGCAGAAAAAGGTGCCTTCCACGACCTAGTCACCTCCTCATGCACTTCCGGGAAGAAAGGAACCGGGGGCGGCTGCCGACGTTCGGCCTGCGCCCCCAGGAACCAATCATCCAGCCTTGAGCGCTCGGGAGAAGGCGGACACCTATAGTGCAGCCCGATGCTCTCAGCGGCCCGGGAAAGCATAGCGGTCAGTTCTGGATCTGACTCGGGCAACGCTACTCTTCTTGACGGAGGTAACGCAGCCAAATCGTCCTCTCCAGAACCTAGCTCATCCCCCGATGCAGTGATCGATATCCCGTCATCTGCTGGGGCACCGAATGAGATGCTGGGCCCCGCCCTGTCCGAGGACCCCGCATACTCATCCGGGAACCCCAGACGGTGCGATGTGCTCGAGGAGTGAGAGGCCCGCGGAGACGTACTCGACGGGGAAGCTCTCACTGTAACCCTCAAATCACCCTGGCCCTGAGCCGAAGTAGTCCTCCAGCCGGAGGAACTAGAACGGGGCAGAACAAGGGGGATACCCCCACGTCTAGCGAGGAGGTATCTAGAGCGCAACATTGCCATGGTCATGTTCCCGCAGTGAGAACATGACTCATCCACGAGCGCTGCCTCAGCGTGCTTAAAGCCCAAGCACGAGGGGCAGCGATCGTGACCATCAGATGAAGTCAGGAAACGACCACATCCAGAAACGCACGATGTGCGTTTTAAAAAGACGCCCGTCGCTCGTGGAGCTCTCTTTTGCTCTGAAATTCTCTTTTAGGAAACGCTGAAGCGCCCAGGGGAGGTAGCAGCGTAACTGCCGATTTCTATTTTTAGAAAGATTGCAGCACTGGACAGCAACCTCCGCTGACGCGCCGTAACACCAACGCTGACTGCTTGCAGACACTCTGGAGATTTGCAGGCTCGGCTCCGAAGCAAAAAGCTGATGTGCGTTTGCACGCGCTCTCCTTTATACCCGCACCGCGGGGCGGAGTGCGTGTGGCGAAACACGCACGCCAACCGCCATTGGCTTGTTTTGTTAACACTCAAAGGTGATTGGGCTCTCCGGCGAGATCCAATTAGTCAGTCACTCTGACGTTACGTCGAACGTGACTGACTGATTGGGAACCTAAATTTTACAATCCGATTCACATATTCAGTTTCATGAGCATTACATGTTTTCTGAACAAAACTTCAGCATATGCAGTGGAACCACACAATGCCACTGCTATTATGAGTATTGAATAATTGTTACCTTTTGCCTTCATAAAAAAAATAAAAAAATAATAATAATCAGAATAGGCTTTTTTAGCAAATAATTAGTAAATATTCAATCTCTTCTAATGATCCAGTTTTTTCATATGGAAATTAACAAGCCCATTCATAAGATGTAAAATGCATGTAAACAAATTTTATTTTAAAATGACTGTGTAAAAATACACATTATATTTTAGCACAAGGTATTTTTGAATAGTCAGATTCAAGCATGTGCATGCTTATTCTACCTATTGATTAGAATATTTCAGGTCACCACTCCTTTCAATCCAATCAAAATTTCCTTCAGATCAAGCTAAATTGGATCAGATCTTGGAGGTGTTTACAGGACGCCTTTTCAGTCTAAATGAACCATCAATCTGATTTATACCTGATCATTTGGGTGCATGCAAACATATTGTATCAACAAAGATAAATAAATGCAACATTACATTTTTTGAAATGCGCAGTACTTTTGGATCTTTCCGCAAAATATTACCATCTCAACCTTGTTTAGATCTCAAAGCCAGTTGTGTCTGAGAACTGTAGTGCTTTAAGGGCATTTCTCCTCTGTTTGCTTGGATCCCCCCCCCACACACACACACTTTCACACACAAATTTGATGACTCATTTAATAAGCTCACTTTTTAATGGACTATTTTGTGACTGACAGACTCAGGAATCCATTTGATTCACAAATGAAACATCTTCATTAGCGCTATGGTGTAAATTGGAGCCATCTCAAAAACATTGTCAGACACCGGTGTACAACTTAATTGGAGCCCTCTACATCATTACAGCCAATGGACACTACTTTGGCAAGATTAAATGGGAGTCTGCCTAAACACTACGGCTTTATCCGCCACAGCTGTCAAAGTGTTTCCAGAGTTAACCTTTATTAAAAGGCAAGACCAGTCAGCCAAAGACACTCACGCAGCAGCGGTAGCAAAGGAGGTGAACGATTCTATTTACCCCATGCGCTCCGAGGCAGTCGCTCTGGTGTGGGCGTGGTGCTTTAGTGAATTTCCTAACAGCTCCCCTACAGTTAAATGAGTAGGCAGCCCTGTTGGATCATGGATACTTCACTTGACAGCATGTCTGGAGGGGTGAACATGGGTTGTGCTCTTCAAGTCACTTTAATTATGGCACAGCGACAAACCCGGCAGCCTTTAAGGGATGGCGAACTTCAAATCATAAACAAGATAAATGATAGATTACCACAGTGAAAAGTTATGAATCATCTCAAGTCAAGGACTATGAATCAGATCACATGAATGTCAGCTTCTCTGGGCTCACACAAGTTGAAGGACTTGCGAACAAAGAGAGCGTAAAACACCAAAATGTGAATTAACATCACAGCCTATGTAACTCTATACATGTGAAAGTGGAGGTTGTGTGAATATTATATGCATTACACTCAAGGTAAGCATTGCTGCACTACATATCCACACACATTCTCTAAGCAGTCAGATTAGTTTATTTATCTTTACAAGTACATAAAATCCTTGCGTTAATCTTTTTCAGCTATGGGAACTTATAGTTATGAAAATAAAATAATTCTGATTTTCACAGTTTAAGATTCAAATTATGAGTCTGTGACAAGGTTATTACAATAAAAACGAAATGCACAGATTATAATGTGCACACAGTTGTGCAGTTCAATTTATTCTTTGTTTGTAAAAAAATATATAAACAATCACTGGATTACCCTTTCTTCATCTATTGGTACATTTGGTCCTGTGGCTGTTGTAATGTAATGTGAAACAAAATTAAATTAAATTAAATTACAATGGATTATTATAATTTAAGACTGTAATTCTGGTGTAGGACAAGCATAAAGCATTACATATATGCATTAAATTATGATAGTATGGAAAAAAAGTTTCCAATACTAGACCAGTGTTAATGCAACTTTCCTGTAAAAAGCAAAAAACAAAACAAGGACATATACCCCTGGACTGCCTTATAAAAATCCTGGAAGATGAACCACAGATGTATAAAGAATTGTAATGCAACACAATTTTGTATAACACTCGTGTTCTGACACATCTAACAACATTTCCAAGAACAGAGAATGATGTTTGGCTTTCACATCCATAATATACTGTTCTCTGTCTGAGATGACATGCGTTTCTATGGCAACCCCTTGTGACGCTGTAGCAAACTCTTGAAGCACTCAAGACAACAATACATTAGCCTGCCAGAACTATAAAGGCCCACATAATAGCACACACTGGTGAAATACCAAATTTGTAATTAGTAATAAGAGCATTAGTAATAGTGCAGAGTCAGTAGTCTTTTGTGTGCACCGGAGAAGGAACAAAACGTAAAAACATTAAGACATCAAGAAAAAACATAATATGTAAAGAATTTAGCATGGCAATTAATACAGTTTGAATGCAGAAGTCCCTAAAGGGCACACTTTGTTGAGAACTGCACCCCTGACCTACCATAAATGAATCACCTCAAATTGTGCCTGCCTCAGTGCCTGAGTATGTGATGAATTGTGTTGATAGCACTCATTTGCAGTTGGTGTATGAAATTAAGCCTTTCCGGGAGCAGTACCTACATTTTGGGATTCTATGAAGCAGAACTATTGTGTGTATAATTAATCAAGGAGCACATATACCACACCAAAATAGGTAACCATGGAAACCTGGTGACAAAGAAGTGTGTGTATGGTAAATGGTGCTGACTGTGGGGGGTTATTTTAAATTGTATTTATGTATTTTCTCTCTCTCTCTCTCTCTCTCTCTCTCTCTCTGTAACTTAGAAGATATGATTGGGTACAGGTTTAAGGTTTGAGTAGTACCTGCTGTACTAACCAGCCACTGAATAGTTATCTGAATTTATTGCAATGCTAAAATCTGTTCCCTTTCAAGGGAAATCTGTTGCGTCAGAGACGCTTTGGGGAATGCTTTGCGTGATAAGTCTTGACGCACATGTGAAATCAATCCAATGTGTAATTGGGACGTTAGAGCGGGTGACGTCATGAACCAGGAAGCTATAAAGCCTGCCCAAACGAAGCTGTCACTAGCTTTACAAGCGCTCTGTGTTAAATTGTCTGTCCTATTTGGTGTTGTCTGTCATTACTTTAATACAAAGAGAATAGATATGGCGAGCAAGCAACGACAAGCTTTTAGAATGTGCATTCTTCCCTGCCCGTGTTATCTAAACGGGTGGGGATACACGCATTTGTTGTGTTGCCTGTTTTGGAGAGGAGCATGCACAGTCAGCGCTTGAGAGCACTGCGTTGTGCTTCTCTTGTGGACACTCCAATCCCGCCTGGTGTACTTTCACAAAGAGGATGCTCAGGCTCACATTCCCCGGGGCTCTGGTTCCACTGCTGCAGAGGCACAGCAGAGACTACAGTCCTGGGGTTCGCAAATGGATCTGCAAGGGGGCTTAGGGACGAGCACAGCCTTATCTCTACCTTCACCTGACAGGTCCAGTGCCTCTTATCATGGTTGGGAAGAACGCGCTGCGGTTTCTTCCACCCCGATTGAGGCACAGACACGTCAACTATCTGATTCTGAGGAATTAGATGTTGTTAGTGTCAATGCAAATGATACTGAGGATTCGCTACCCCAGTCTCGAGCTTGTTGAGGTTGTAACAAGAGCGGTCGATTGACCAGCAGAGATGGAGGACATTCGTTCTAAAAAAAATTTAATAATAATAAATACAAAAAGGACGAACGCTTCTTGCCTTCTCGTGCTCTACCTCAACTACGGGGACTGACATTTGTGTTTCCTGATCTCCACACCGACGTGTCGAGATCGTAGGAGAACCTGTTTCCCCATAGAGTTTATAGTACACAAACATCTCACTATTCCTCTATAAATAAATAAGTCCCAAGTTTTTACCCATTAAGCCAGTGAGAACTATATCAGCTCTGGTGGGAAAGGATAAAGAAAAGAAAAACAGCGGCTGGTCAGGCAGCAGCGTGTTTACACACAATGTATCTGCTGTAAGCCTACTAGGCTGAATTGTTAGGAGATCACAATGAGGGTGGAGGTTGTGGTCCGAACGCAGTTTGCGAACTGCGTCGGGCCACAGATTTGTCTCTCAGGGCTATGGCAGTACCTGGTGGCCACTGAGAGACATTTATGGTTAATCTGAGTAACATCAAGAGAAAAATTAAACTTTCTTATGGTTGCACTTATTTTCCTTCTGACTTCTTTGGCGATGCGGTTAAATCGGATCAGATCAGATCTGAAGACTGGTTTGTCACGATAGATCTCAAGAACGCATACTTCCACATATCCATCCTTCCGTGTCACAGGAGGTTCCTGACGTTCGCTTTTGGATGCAAAGCATACCAATATCGGGTTCTTCCGTTCGGCCTAGCAATATTACCCCGCACTTTCTCAAAATGCGTAGATTCAGCCCTGGTGCCTCTTCAGCTTCAGGGTATTTGCATTATGAACTACATCGACAATTGGATTATTCTAGCTCAGTCGCATCAGTTGGCAGTGTGGCATCGAGATGTCGTTCTAGCCCACATGAAAGAGTTGGGGTTACGGCTAAACACCAAACAGAGTGTGCTTTCTCCACTACAGAGGACCACTTTCCTTGGCGTGGTATGGGACTCAACGTCGATGCAGGCGAGCCTGTCAACGGCACGTATAGAGACCATCCTGTCAGGTGTGAAAAGAATAAGGCTAGGCCAGTCGATGCTAACAACAGATGCCTCTCTCACGGGCTGGGGAGCGATCTTAGAGGGACACTCAAGTCAGGGTCTGTGGAAGGACCATCATCTCTCATGGCACATCAACTGTCTGGAGATGTTGGCTGTATTTCTTGCTCTCAAGAACTCCTAGCAGATCTCAGGGGCCACCATGTGCTTGTCCACTCAGACAACACATCGGTGGTCTCCTACTTAAATCACCAGGGGGGTTTGCGGTCACGTCCACTTTGCAAACTGGCATGCCAAATCCTCCTGTGGTCCCAAGGGAAGTTGTTGTCTCTTCGAGCAGCTTACATCCCGGGGGCTTTCCATCAACCTGACATCAACGTTCACTTCAAAAGCCAGCATATTTGATGGTATAGGGGTGCATGTTTTGGAAGGCACTTTGAATGTTTTAGAGCAACATGTGCTCCCCTCTAGATGACGTGTATTTCAGCAAGACAATGCAAAACTACATACTGCAGTCATTACAACAGCATGGGTTCGTAGTAGAAGAGTTTGGATGCTGAATTGGCCTGCCTACAGTCAATATCTTTCACCTATAGAAAACATTTGGTGCATCACTAAATGAAAAAAAAATATGTCAAAGATGACCACGAACTCTTCTGCAGCTGGAAACATATATCAGGCAAGAATGGGACCAAATTCCCAAACAAAACTCGACCCAGATGTCTTCAAACTGTTTTGAAAAGAAGAGGATATGCTACACCATGGTAAACATGCCCCCGTTCCAACTATTTTGAGACCTGTAGCAGGCATCAACTTTGAAATGAGCTCATTTTGTGCACTGCATAAGATTGTAAAATGTATCAGTTTAAACATTTGTTATGTTATCTATGTTCTATGAATAAAATATTGGCTCATGTGATTTAAAAGTATTCTAATTTAAATTTTATTCAAATTCAAAAACTGTCCCAACATTTCTGGAATTTGAGTTGTAATAGTGAGAATTAACTAGTCTTACCCCTGACTGTTTTGCTACCAGTTTGAAAGCAAGCGCATGCATGTAGCCTACTGTACCCCCCCCCCCCATCTATGAGTGTACATGTCTGAACACAGTGCGGAGTCTGATTTACATCTATCTACAGTCTCAAGTATAAGCTCCCTTGTAGTTTTCCAAATGTGTTGCTTCCTGACGATCTTACATTTATAAAGTTGGCATTTTAGGCTGTGAAGTTCTGAAATATAGGTCTGCAGTATTTATTAGAGATCCATATAATCTACAGAGGGCTCTTTGCAGTATAATCGATCTAGCTGGCTGCAACCAAAAGTAAATACTAGAGATACTGCAGCAACAATTATGGGTAGTACGTTTTGACAAAAACTGAACTGCAGAATTAGTTTTAGGATTATCACTTGTGGGAACATATATACTGTATATCCAGGGGAGCACATAAGTGGTCCGCAGGTCCGCATGTGCGACCAAAATTAAAAATGATCTATGTAAATAAGTTCTGACAGCGCATTTGCGTACCGACATGGATGACAGCTGTTAATGTACAATTACCATTTTGGATCAACAAACTGCACTGCCGTTTTTCTCGTTTGGCTTTCAACGGAGGCAGTCGCATTTTTTCACTCCCCGTCCTCCCTTTTTTTTCCCTGCTTGCTTCTTTTGTCTCGTCTCATCTATTGAGAGACTCTCTCTGCACGGCTCTCCAAACTAGAATATTATGGATTTGATCAACTGGTCTCTTAGTGCAATTGACACCATCTTCTCAACAAGAAGTCTGGGTTCTGGGGAACCTGTTTGTCCTGACGGGACGTTCGCAGCCGGCTATACGAGGGATGCATGGGAGAGGTGGCAAATCGTATGTCTGGCGGCTCTTTCCGTGGAGGACATTGAAGATATCTACCTATTCGGTACTATGATAACAGGTATTTTGCTGATTGGATTAGGCTTTGCCCTGGTTTATCGAAAAATTCAGAAGACGGGAACAGCTGTCCAAAGTCTCACAAGGCAGCCCGTTTTGGTTGAAGCTGTGGGAAGAGCGGTCAGCATTGAGACTGAGACTATTAACCGGAATATGGATTCTATCACAATGAAGCTCACGGCTTTGCAAGTGAAAATTGATGCTTTCGGAGACCAGAATGGACAAAATGGACAGAGAGAATAGCTGTGAAGGTATGCAGCTATTCGCCCCAAAGACACTACAATTCAATCATATCTTTTCTGGCTTCCCCGTACCGGCACCCCCTTGGTCAAGGCCATGCTGGATAACTACCCTGGGAAGAGCGCTGAAGTGGGACTCTCTTGCTCCCTCCCCTATTACAGACATTACTCCCCTCCCCCGATCAACTGTCTCTGACCGCTTTGTACCGCCACGCTGTCGAGCAGGTCTGCGACCGGCGCCGCAATAAATGGCACCGGACCGGATGGCTGCTTGCCAGAGCTGGATATGTTTCCCCCTGTTGCAAAGTCATGTGTTTATGGTATATGTGCTTTTGTGCTGAGGTGTTTTTTTCTGTTCTCACGCTGTACTCCCAAATGGAGCATAGTCTGGGGGTTAATTTTTTTTCTCCTCCCTCTCCTTATGTAATGCTGTATTTTTCTTCCATTCCCTGTCTTCCTGTTCTGTCTACCCCGTTGTCATATGTATGTTGTGTATGTATGGACAGGTTGATGGCTAATTTCGCTGGTACTTGTGACTAGTGACAATAAAGGGCTACTACTACTGCATAAGATTTATATTCAAACTGAAAGCATAATCTAGGCTAGCCACTGCTGTTTTTCAAAGCAATACTGTGACATTTCAATTAACTGACACTCTTATTTTTTATAATTATATTGTATGGGTCATACTAAATGCCGTGGCCCATGTGAGGACCAAACCAAATCTACAGGTTCTCATATGAGATCCAGGCTGAACAACGTATGTGTACCCCTGAATATATCTAATTCCCAAGTCATATCTCTGTGTTGAGGATAGTTGGGCAAGCAGTTTTCTTTCAGGTCTGAAGCACTTAGTACAAATTATAATTTGTTAATTAGTCTGTGGAACGTGATTACTGAGCTGAGCTCAATTAACATTTTTTTCAGAGATGTGACTCTTTGTTGTGGTGACAATGTGCTAGGTGAATGGCAGGCACAATGGAGTTATTCGTGGTGTGGTGAGGCTGTGGTCTGAACTTTCTATTAATCAAAGAATGCATTTTAATTTCCACAAAAATATAATACAGCAAAAACTGTTGTTAATAATGCATTAATAATAATAACAACAACAATTATTTATATTTGAGCAACAATAAACATTGGCTTGAGCACCAAATCAGAATGATTTCTGAAGGATCGTGTTAATGGAGTAATGACAGCTGCATAAATTAAACTCTGAATTTCATATCAATTTGTCATGCAAATTCTTTATTATTCGGTATTGCATTAGAAAAAGCAATTTTCTCTAGTGACCTCAGACTTTTTGACTCCTCTGTATTCAACATCTCTCTTGGTTATTCTTCAAAGCGTAGAATTACCATCATGTATTCCAACTCCATGCTGTGAACATCCTCAACATGTATTACACCCAGCCTCATTGTTATAAAAATGGAATACATGATGGTAATTCTACGCTTTGAAGAATAACCAAGAGAGATGTTGAATACAGAGGATTGTTGTTGTTATTATTATTAATGCATTATTAACAACAGTTTTTGCTGTATTATATTTTTGTGGAAATTAAAATGCATTCTTTGATTAATAGAAAGTTCAGTAACACTTCAGAAAAGGGATCAATTTTACAATGAACTAGTTGCTTATTAGTATGCCTATTATTAACAAATTGGCTGTTTATTAATACTTATAAAGCATACATTATTCATTAACATATTCTACATTCTTAATACAACCCAATACCAAAAGTTAACAACTACCTTACTAGCTATTAATAAGCAGCAAATTAGGAGTTTATTGAGGCAAAAGTTGTAGTTAATGGTTTGTTAATAGTGAGAATTGAGCCTTAAAATAAAATGTGACCAATTTCAAAAGAACAGGCTCAAAAAAACAGGCGTTTAAATTGCTGTGTATAATTTCGTTTTCTAAAATAACATAATAATATATATATATTAGTGGTGGGCCGTTATCGGCGTTAACGTGCTGCGTTAACGCGAGACTCTTATCGGCGATAAAAAAAATATCGCCGTTAATCTATTCTCAAAGTTGGGTTGGGAGCTGGGTCTATACTATGCAAGCTATGATGACTTTCACCCTGATATTTTAGCGCGGATGTATACCTAGCCGAATTGCACTGTAGGGGGCGAGAACGAGTCTTCGAACTAGAGGCTCGCAGTCCGTGATGGACAGATTGTTAACGGCTGGTCTATGTGGTAATACAATCGGGCAGGACATCCAAATGCTCACCTATCATTCATCAACCTCAAATATGGCTTTTCATCTGAAAGATGTATGTAGTAGCAACTTTACATGGCCGCTCAATATGATGTTAACCTAGAGAAACGTGCGCTATTGAAGTGTTTGTGTGGAAGCGCGTTTGCGCAGGACAGGCTCCGGTGTGCTCACTTGCTCTTAAAATCTCCGTCATTCTTGGTCATACAGATAAAAGTAGCCTAATACATCTTTCGAATCTGTAAAAACTCTGCGTTTATTTGTGTGCACTCAGAATAACAACGAAACGTTGTGCTTTTAAGCAAACAGGATGCACTTTAGGTCTCATGTGAACTTGAGCTAGAAACTCCAAAAATATATCTATAGAGAGTGAAATGTCTAAAAAATAAAAATAGAAGACGTGTGTGTTAGCATGGATGATTTACATGATATTTAATCTGTGCAACACTGTGCATAAGATGGCTTTCAGTTCAATATAATAACAAAAACGACATTTTGGGTTTTTATTCAACTAATAAGGTGGGCACGCTGTGATCTACTATATTTGTACTGTAATTGACAGTTATCGGCAAAAAAACAAAAAAACAACAACACGGGAGTGGGAGGGAATGGGAGTCATTCTTACGGGAGTGGGAGGGAATGGGAGTCATTCTTCCGGGAGTGGAACGGGATTTTCCTCCAGTTTTTTCGTGGGATTGGGACGGGAAGAGATTAAAGTTTGTGATGAATTTTGGAAACAGGAGATGAGCCCCTGGTCTAATGCGCCACCTGGCTTGAGAAACCCGTTCTCAAAGACTTACTTTTAGTCATTATTTGGGTAGCACACATATTATGAATGCCTTCGGCAGAATTCAAATGAGCCATTTTAATCTAGATTAATTCCAAAATTAATCTAGATTAATCTAGATTAAAAAAATTAATCTATGCCCACCTCTAATATATATATATATATATATATATATATATAATCATGCAAATCATCATATTAGAATGATCATGTAATCAGAATCATATCAGAATCACACAACACTGAAGACTAGAGAAATGATGCTGAAAATTCAGCTTTGACATCACAGGAACAAATACAATTTTAAAATAAATTAAAACAGAAAATATTTATTATTGTTTTTACTGTATTTTTAAAGGGGTCATCAGACACCTATTTTCCACAAGTTGATATGATTATTTAGGGTTTTAATGAAAAGTCTGTAACATAGTTTGATTAAAATTGATCAATGGTAGTGCAAAACCACCCGGTTTTTACCCTGTCAAAAATATCTCTATCTACAGCAAGCCGTTTTAGTGCATGTCGCTTTAAATACAAATGTGTTCTGCTTATGCCGCCCCTCTTTTCTGAGCCGCTCTCTGAGAGATGGTAAACTTTAGCCACAGTCATTGAGAAGCTTGATAGCACATTATTAAGAAAAGCGATTTGCACCTTCTTCTGGAGGTGAGACATTTAGGTTTATCGGGGGCGCATTCCCTTCAAAAACAAAGGTAATCAACTGCGTCTTCAGCAGCTCAGATGTCAGGAGCAAATGACAACTGCTATGTTCATTATTACATCCAACAACAGAATACCTAATTTTCTTAGAAGTCATTCTTGTAACCGGCTAGATTTGAGAAAGGGTAAATGATTTGACAAGAAAAAAACACTGGGTGGATCTTTCTCATTATAAGGTGGTTGTGTACAGAAACTGCCAACACACATTTCAGTTCAAACAACTTGTAAACTTGCATGTTGCATCCGATGACTCCTTTAAAACACACACAAAAATGAAAAATCCTAATTATTTTAAACTTTGAAGTGTACACATTACGGTTGTTACTTTTCGTTGTTTTTGTTTTTTTTTTCTCTCAAAACATTTATTTAAAGATTTAAACCACATTTTGATTACTATATTTCTAGAATGGTCTCAGACTTTCACATCCGCTGCTGAGCACATTTTTTTGAGTTCATGCCATCCGGACTGGCAGCTTTTTGAATGTTTCACCTTCAGCAAGGTTTCTCTGATCTCGACTCTGGCTACAGATGTTTTGTTTTACATTTTCAAATGTGTAAATAAAAAGCAGTATGCCAATTTGCACTAAAAAGTTATCTAACACTAAACCCAAAAATACACATCCTTCAAGGCAGCAAATTCAACTGAAACACCATGCAGGCATTACATGACCCCACGATATAACCTACATATTTAATAATAAAATATGAAAATATATTCAGGATTTGCAAGCCAACATGAGAATATTTAGGCAGTCAGCTCCTGGTTGCCTGAAGAGCAGCAGTGTTCACAGCTGGCCTGGTTTTGAATGCTTCAAATGAATGCATAATGTTCATAGCTCTAAGTGATAACCTTTTTAGAATGTTCTAAAATGAATTTACCACTGTTTATATTGTTATTCAAGTAAAATTTGAGTATGCACCTCAGCTAACATTTTGGAATAAAATAACAACTGCTATGCCTCCACTCTGTGATAAATGTGCATTTAAAATCCATAAAATGGCTTAACAAAGAACATGTTCTTTCCTATGTTGATACACTAGCTTTTGAAAGACGAAAAGAGGGACATCTGTTTTTTTTAATAGTAAAAAGCTTTTCGTTTACCTCACAGCCATTGATCGTTATTTCCAAAATGCTAAACCTAACAGACATGGAAAAAAGGAGGAGATAACATAAATTGCCATGTGTTTTTCAGACTTTTGAGTCCTTTGTAATTCATACTGTGTGTGTGTGTGTGTGTGTGTGTGTGTGTGTGTGTGTGTGTGTGTGTGACTGTGTGTGTGTCTGTGACTGTGTGTGTGTGTGTGTGTGTGTGTGTGTGTGTGTGTGTGTGACTGTGTGTGTGTGTGTGTGTGTCTGTGACTGTGTGTGTGTGTGTGTGTCTGTGTGTCTGTGTGTCTGTGTGTGTGTGTGTGTGTGTGTGTCCGTGTCCGTGTGTGTGTGCGTGTGTGTGTGTGTGTGTGTGTGTTTCAAAGCACTCGTGTGGTCACGTTTAACAGACTCCTTTATTTCCTAGCATGGAACACGTTTGCACTAATGTTTACAGCTACTGCACTTATTTAGTGAAACAGAGTGGATTATGCTGGTATTTCAACTACATTTCAAGGTTAATTGAATGTGGGTACAATTCTCATTCTTGAGTTGATTATTTTAACATCGCATTGCTACAGGCACTTGTCTACCAAACATACTTAACTTCCCCTCCAGCCACTTTCTCATTATTTGGGTGCATTAGAATCAAACCTGTTTAAGATCACTTTCACATTCAGGGGCTTATTCAGTCATTGTGAACTGAAGCGCTATTGATTGGTATTTATATGGTGAACTATTTTTTGACCATGCAACATTGTAATGAGCAGTTGTGCTTGTGTGATGGGGAAACATTCAGATATGTATGCATTATTTGTTTATTGTTACATATTGTAAAAAAATGCTTGTTCTGTATATATATAAAAAAAGATATTACGTTGCTTCTTATGCATTTCACAACACTTTTAAAGTTAAATGTTTAGTGAATGGTGCTAAAAGCACATTTAGTTTTATAAAATCCGATAAACTTAAATCTGGTCACACTTTAGTTTGGTGACCAATGCATTAACTAACTATTATATACACATTTGCCTCAACAAACTCCTAATTTGCTGCTTATTAATAGTTCATAAGACAGTTAAGTTTAGGTATGGGGTAGGATTAAGGGATCTATAAAACGGTCATGCAGAAAAAGGCATTAAATGATTAGTTCACTTCCAGAATTAAAATAAAAAAACAATACTGATAATTTACTCACCCCTATGTCATCCAATATGTTCATGTCTTTTTTTATTCAGTCAAAAAAACATTCCAGGAGTTCCTATTTAGTGGACTTCAATGGGAGCCAATGTGTTGAAGGTCCTAATTGCAGTTTCAATGCAGCTTCAAAGGACAATACACAATGCCAGCTTATAAATAATGGTATTATCTAGCGAAACTATTGGTAATTTTCTAAAAACAAATAAAATTGTGTATACTTTAACTAAAAATGCTAGTCTTTTAGTATCTTGACCTCACGCATTACGTAGTCATGTTGGAAAGGTTGCGTGTGATGTAGGCGTATGTACCGACTCAGTGTGTACAAAGCGAACATGCAAATAATGTTTATAATGCAAGGTAAAAAAACAATGATGCCGGACGATAGATGAATAACTAACATTGTGTGACGTTTCCAACATGATTAGGTAATGCATACACCGCAGAGCTAGTGCAAGATGAGCATTTGAATAGAATACATTTTTTTGTTGTTGTTTTTTTTAGAAACTGACCAATTGTTTTGCTAGATAAGACACTTAGGCTTGGATCGCGTAGAGCCCTTTGAAGCTGTACTGCAACTGCAATTTGGACCTTCAACCTGTTCAATTGGACTCCACTGAAGTTCACTATCTGGAGAAAAATATATGCAAAATAAATGTGAATATGCAATATGCAAACAAATGTGAATATCCGCAGAATAAATATATGCAAAAATGATTTGGGAAAGCCATTTCATTGAATTATTGTAAATGCAAAATAATTGCAGTGCTTGGGCAAACCACTATAGAGTTGGAACTGGTGAAAGCAGTTTACAGGTCGCTGTAGAAATTGAATATTTGAATGATCGAGGACAAAATAGCTCAACTTGAAAGCCAACACAAACAATGGTATGTGAATTAAAATGTCATTATGCTTTAAAGAAGAGTGACTTGATGAAATGGTGGAAATAGCGGATGATAAGCACAGAATGATAACAAAACTCAGACACAGTTACACAGGTGCAGTAGTATGCAAACTACACTACATGGGGATGTTTTTATTATTGTGTATAATGTGTATCTTTTGTTTACAAATGTAGACACACAATGTCCAATTCTATCCTCAAAATTAATGAAACCAAATTAGATTCTCGAAACAAGCTTTGCTGTACTGAAATACACTTCTTATTTACATTTTTTTACTTTTTAGTCATTTAGCAGACACTTTTATCCAAAGTGACTTACAAATAAGAAAAAGTAACTAAAACTATAAGTTAAAAGTCTAAAAATACTCTATATATACACATTTAAGAAAATTGAGATAACAAATCAAACGCCAGAAGTTTATCAGTAATCCTATAAAAAGAACACTGCCAAACACACAAACAACAACTTCCTTACACATAGTAGGAATTGGTTATACAGACTAAAACAGAAGTGAAACAAGCAGTAAGAAAGAAGATAAATAAAAAAGCGATACTTCTTCAAGCCACAGCCATATCACCCTGCAGCCCAAGTTGCCCTGTTGCCCACGGAAGCTAAGCAGGGCTGAGCTTGTTCAGTACCTGAATGGGAGACCATCCTGGGAAAACTAGGTTGCTGTTGGTAGAGGTGTTGGTAAGGCCAGCAGGGGGTGCTCACCCCGGGGTCTGTGTGGGTCCTAATGCCCCAGTATAGTGATGGGGACACTATACTCTCAAAAAGCACCATCTTTCGGTTGAGACGTTAAGCCAAGGTCCTGACTCTCTGTGGTCATTAAAATCCCATGACACTGATCATAAAGAGTAGGGGTGTAACCTTGGTGTCCTGGCCAAATTCCCTCCACTGGCCATTGTCAAACAAGGTCACCCAATAATCCCCATTCACTTGATTGGCTCTATGACTCTCTCTCTCTCCTCTCCACCTGTAGCTGGTGTGTGGTGAGCACACTGGCGCCGTTGTGCTGTGGCTACCGTTGCATCATCCAAGTGGATGCTGCACACCGGTGGTGGTTGAGGAGAGACAACCTCATGACTGTAAAGTGCTTTGGATGTATAGCAATACACAAGAAAAGTGCTATATAAACGATTCATGCATTCATTCATTCTCTTCCCATACGTGGCATATTTTGTAGTTAAGAGGCATTACTTATTCAACTTTAATGGGGACAAGGCGAATTTTCCTTCCTTTGTGTCACATTATTGTGCTTTACCAACATTGTTATCTATCTGAAGCCTGAATCCACCAGGGATTGCGGTAGAGAAAACAACTGATTCTAAATCGTTCAAAGCTCAGATAACATTGCACAGGTGTTCCACTGGGGCTTGAAATGGACCTCCATGTCCCTTTGGATCATTTCAGAGACCAGTGAGCCAAATAAAGTCCAAATAAACCAGCATTCTCTGCATGTGTAGATGCACATCTAGTAACTAAAAATCAAGCTGCACAAAAAACACTTTACAACCTGCTAGAGATACATCGCATCGGTAATGTTTAGTGTTTATATTGCTGACAACATTTGTATGATTAAAAAAAGGAAATAACTTAGCTAAGATGAAAATGTACTTTTAAATTTGCCAACAAATATGCCTGATTGTCTTTGAAAAGCATAGTCATAAGAAGCAGATATCAAATCATTGGTGCCAAAAGCTGTGTACAGGTATGATTTAATACTATTTTGTTCCTCTGAGCATTAACATCAAGAGATAACAAGTACATGTGGACAAATTATTATTGGACATACATGACACGTAAAAGGAAGTTCACAAATAACACTCAACAATTGCTGGAATGGACAAAACATAAAAGAGTGAGTAATACAAGAGTGTATAATAGCTAGCAATTTAACAACCATTTACAGAAGTCATCACATTCTTTCAGTACGATGAGGGTCTTTGTTTAGGCAGCGACACTACACAGCTGGAGCACAGCCCTGAAAACTCCAGTAGTTAGTAATAGTAACTACTGCTCACAAGACAGTGGGCTATGAGCAATCGATTAGATTACACACCTCAGAAATATGAGGAAAAGGCACAATAGCTTTTCTGTACAAAAACTGAACATGGTGCATTACAAGAGATACCAATGGAAAAAAAGGAATCTGTCTGAGAAAAACAGCACTCAATAGATAAGCTGTTCAATTTTGGAACCAGTGAATACACCTCATGTGATATAGCATACTGTATGATTTATCAGTATGATCATCTAAGAATCAGGTAAAAAAAAACTTGGATTGGTACCGGAGGACTAATTGATAAAAAAATAAATAAAGAAAATAAACATTTTATCAGTATATACTAAGTTTTATTTATTTTTGTATTAATTAAATTGTACTTTTCTATAAATTGCAGCTAAAGTTGACATTCAGGGATCACAATGCATTTTTGTTGGATGTTAAATAGCAGCTTTGACATTTTGATACCGTAACCTTTGTATGGGAACAAGTCATATGAGTTTGAAATGATATTTAGGTAGACAGAGTTGATGACAGAATTTTAAGGTTAAAGCACATGATCTGAAGGAGGTGTGACGTGACTAAATTTAGATATATCAACTTGCTGTCTTAGCAATAAATTAATAAATTGAACAATTATTTTGTTTGTTTGTTTCACAGTAGGCACGTTTGCATGAGCATGATTACTGGTTGTTGGCACGATGATCTATGGCCCAATACACTTTAATTTTGGTCATCAAAGCATGCCAAGCCTCGGGCAAAGCTATGAATGCAGAGTTTTGTTTTGCCTCTAAATTATGTCATATGTAGTTGTGTCATTTTCATAAACACTGTGTACACAAACATATCACTACAAACTCAATCCAAAGTTTGATCAAAGTGTTAGTGCTGTTCAGTGCTAAAGGCTATGTGACTTATTGATTTGACTGTTCTTCCCTGATAAATAATTGCCTCTGACTACCATAATATTGTGGCTACCAACCAGCAGATACAGCATTTGATATATTTCTGTTGGCTATTACAACACTGTAGAAAGTGCTCACCGTTTAAATGGTAGAACTTATTCCATTTGAGATTTGTTAAGATATAGAAATCTGACAGCATGAAATATATTGCACTCTTTCCTTTGATACTTGGTTGAAGATGGTGCATATAGAAAACATTTTCTTAGTCATTCAAAACATTTATTTTAACTTTTGCATTGAATAATAACAATCCAAATAAGAAACAGACAAAATACACAGCAATCAGTCAGGTTACAAAAGTGGACATTTAACTGAGACCTTCTTGTTGATTGACACCAAAGGCCTTTGCCTTGATAGAGCATATTTGAGATCATGTGTCCTCATCCTGAAGGTTTCCACACCAAATACCACCAAATCATCTTATCTACCCTCTTAACACCTCATATGATATATCCTTCAAGTCACAAAAAAATAACCACTGGTGTGCCTCAGGGTTCAGTGCTTGACCCACCTTCTTGTTGATAAACAAAGCATCACTGGGACCTATTATCCAGGAACATGGGTTTTTCTGCCACTGCTACGCCAACAACACCTAGTTCTACTTGCAATTCAAGCCCAACAACCCCACAGTAGTTGCATGGATATCAGCCTGCATTGTAGATGTCCTACCACAGATTTGTCTGGCGCACTGCCTGGCAGATCTGTGCTTTACAACATCTGGGTCGTACTTTAGAAATATTCAACATGATCTCATAAGTATTCCAATATATTTTATACAAAATGTGTTTGAACAATATATATATATATATATATATATATATATTTCCTTACAATTGCAAGAATGTTGGAATGTATGATACTGATGTATTGACATTTTGTTGCCAACTCATTTCAGGACTATGTTATTTTAAATGAGCCACCTCTAAATTTATGTAATCATAAATTGTCCAACAATTCCTTAAGCAATATTTATTTTGTTTGCAGTGGGACACACATTTTAAATAGGCCGGAATATATGCTGAAAAAAGACAATAACATATACCTCAAGTGCAATTATCAAAAAAGTAATTCATTTTATTTGCCATTTTTGGACTAAATTATTATGATGATGTCTGTTATTTAGTTTAGTTTTTCCTCCACTCAATCTTATCTCTCTTTAAATGTATGCTTAAGGTTACACATATATATATATGTAATGGTATATTGTAAACAAATTAATTGTAACCTGTTTGGTTATGGGACTGAAAATCTATTTTTAATATAGATCTGTAAGTATTTTAGATTTCTACAGCTTTATAATTTTAGATTTTAGATAATAAATATCTGTCTCATCATTTCAAGGACCTAATGCTTGCACATAGAACAGTTATTGGACCTCATACCTTCTGCAAATCAAAATTCACTCCAGAAATCTGGTGTTATTGGGTTAGAGGTACTTCATGGTACCATCACAAAGAAGTGACCCTACAATTACTAAAATCTTTACATTCAGGTCAACTTAATGGTGGATTGACCTTCTCAACTCCATCAGAACAGAGTCCATCTCTTTCTACCCTCAAAGTACACCTGCAGAAACAACTTTTCCATGAGCACTTGACTCACTGGTAATGCACTTTCTCTTTCTCACTCTTAAAAAAAAAGATTTTAAGTTTCTATTGTACCAAATATGTACTAAAGTAAGTTATACTTTTGTACTTTTTTGAGAATTATTTGGAACTTTATATTGTGCCACTTCTGCTCATTGTTTCCCTTCGATGAATCTCTTATGTTGTAGTATTCCTTATCTGTAAGCTTCTTTGGATTAAAACATAACTGTGAAAACAAAACAAATGTTCCTTTCATGTTTTTTCAATAAACCATGGATGTACTTAATTGTCTCCTTTCTGCATGTGCGTGCACCTCATGCGAAGGTGGCAAATCATGTCCCATTGACAGTGAAAGTGTCATAAAAATTGCCTCAGCATAGACTACACAAAACCTGCTCATGAAAATGACCTGTCCTCCTGCTGTGAGCTTGTCTAATTATTTTGTGCTCCTCTAATTTATCAGTATTATAACTTATGATGTGCCTTAGCGGGGAGGAACAGGTCCTTAGGGAGTTCACAGCCGATACACTGCATCATGACTGAAGTGCAGAGGAAATAAAGCACCCGGTCAGAGCCAGAGCTGCAGTGTTTCTAAACTTCCCACAGTTACTGTCACAACGGGTTACACACAGGGGAGCCAGGAACACAGAACGAGGAGACGAGGAACTTCTTCAAACACACTTTACTTGGAAACACAGAACAGAGATCGCTGGAGACAGGTACACACACTCCGGGAATGACGTTAAGACTTGACAAAGACACTGGGAACACTGAGGACTTATAAAGGGAAGGAAATGAAGGAGCAAACAAGATAATTAATAACACAGGGCTGGGGACTAATCAACTAAAGACACAGGGCTGGGAACTGATAATTACAAATGACGACAGGAACAGGAACTGACCAAATATGGGCACGAGAGGAGGGGAAACACAAGACACAGAGAACACAGACCTGACATTACTCCCCCCTCCCGAACGGTGCGTCCCGCACCGTACACCATCCAACGGGGAGGGGGGGTGGGCGCTCTGGAGGCCTCAAGGGACACGGAGACAGGACAGGACAGGAGGCCTCCAGGGCGGCGCCCGTTCCGGGAGCCATGGCGGAGCGGGGAGCTCGGGCGGCCATGGCGGAGCGGAGAGCTCAGGCAGCCATGGTGGGTCAAGGGACTCGGGAGGCCATGGCGGATCCGAGGACTCAGGAGGCCTTGGCGGGTCAGGGGACTCAGGAGGCCATGGCGGATCGGGGAGCTTGGGTGGCAATGGTGGCTCGGGGAGCTTGGGTGTCCATCGTGGATCCGGGGACTCCGGAGGCCTTGGCGGGTCAGGGGACTCAGGAGGCCATGGCGGGTCAGGGAACCCGGGAGGCCATGGCGGGTCAGGGAACCCGGGAGGCCATGGCGGATCGGGGAGCTTGGGTGGCCATGGTGGATCCGGGGACTCCGGAGGCCATGGCGGGTAGTCCCCCCCCAAAAATGTTTTGGGGATTTTCCCCAACAGGTGCTCTGGAGAGCTGGACGGAGCCGGCAGGGGCTCTGGAGAGCTGGACGGGACCGGCAGGGGCTCTTGAGAGCTGGACGGGACCGGCAGGGGCTCTTGAGAGCTGGACGGAGCCGGCAGGGGCTCTTGAGAGCTGGACGGGACCAGCAGGGGCTCTTGAGAGTTGGACGGATCCAGCAGGGGCTCTGGAGAGCTGGACGGAACCAGCAGGAGCTCTGGAGAGCTGAACGGAGCCAGCAGGGGCTCTGGAGAGCTGGACGGAGCCAGCAGGGGCTCTGGAGAGCTGGACGGAACCAGCAGGGGCTCTGGAGAGCTGGACGGAACCAGCAGGAGCTCTGGAGAGCTGAGCGGAGCCAGCAGAGGCTCTGGAGAGCTGGACGGAGCCAGCAGGGGCTCTGGAGAGCTGGACGGAACCGGCAGGGGCTCTGGAGAGCTGGACGGAGCCGGCAGGGGCTCTGGAGAGCTGGACGGGACCGGCAGGGGCTCTTGAGAGCTGGACGGGACCGGCAGGGTCTCTTGAGAGCTGGACGGAGCCGGCACTGGAGGACGCTGGCGAGGAACCGGCACTGGAGGACGCTCTGACAGCGCAGCGTCTCGGGGGCGCTCTGGCAGCGCAGCGTCTCGGGGGCGCTCTGGCAGCGCAGCGTCTCGGGGGTGCTCGGGAAGCGCAATCTCTCGGGGGCGCTCGGGAAGCGCTGAACTGGAAGGTGAGCTGGGCGGGACCAGCGGAGACGAAGATAAGCTGGGCGGGACCAGCGGAGACACCAGAGGGCTAGCTTCGACTCGGGACCGGAAACTTCCCAGACACCGGTAGACCCCCTCTCTCCAACACAATCCCGTGGTGTCTGGGAGATCCATGGGGTGATGGTAGCAGGCCCCGAGCCGAAACAGTTGGAGGATGGCCGCATCGTGGATTTCTGATCCCGCCGCGAGCCCGCAGAATTCCCCGGCGAACTCCACGAAGGGGAGGTCTCGCCGGCTAAGGGCAAGGACGCCGGCGGCGAACTCCATCACCTCGGAGGAAGAGTTGGTTGGGTCGAGTCTTCTGTCACATCGGGTTACACACAGGGGAGCCAGGAACACAGAACGAGGAGACGAGGAACTTCTTCAAACACACTTTACTTGGAAACACAGAATAACACAGATATAGGAAAAAAATAGGAAATTAGGAAAAAAATATTCATGCATTACAGTAATAGGAATTTTTTGCAAAATACACTGTCATCAGAATAATGACATGATATATAAGCATTAATGGTCATAAAACATGTCTGCATTTTTTGTGGATCTATCTTAGACCTTTAACTTAGACCTTAGACCTTAAATGCCCAGATTAATAATTTCGGAGATCAGAGAATCCCTGATTGCATGTTTAGATTCTAGCATGACATGTTCTTGTCCACAATCCATGTGTGCAGTCAACCACATATCATATCAACACTATATATTACAGGGGAAGTGCTGCCCTTATTAAGGCTGCAATGAGTTTGCATAATAAAATGTTACATGGGCATAGCCAATTATTCCTGTTTTCTGCTGTTTTTATCAGACTCCATATTTTCATGCTAAGAGCAAATGTAAAACTGCACATGCTGTTATGTATGAAACATGAGCCTTGCCGTCTAAGTATATTATATGTGTCCCGGTAAATCTGAATTATCGATCTGTGTGAGGTTTTCTGGAACATTAATGAAAACAGCACATTACAGACAGACCATGAATCTATAAAGAAGGCCAAGTCCAACAGGACACCTCTCTGCTTTACACAACAAACATACCTTCTTCACCTAATCATGACCCACTGGATATCTGCAAAACTGAGTCAGATGTTTCAGATTAAAGATTTAGTAGGGCGTTGGATTAGAAATGAGCAACATAAGCAATTTCTTCCTTTTTTTTTCTTTTTTTTTTTTTAAAGGTACACTTCACATTTCAGAAACCAAAGGATAAGTCAAAATTATGTTTGTGATAATTAGCCCATCATCAATTTTGTACAGATTATTAATTTCAATACATATGTTTTGCATAAAATAATATATAATATAATAATACAAATTGTAATGAAATAGGCCCATATGATTTAAATTCAAAATTAATAATGTTCATATAATTATCTAAATGTCATAATAATATAATATAATATAATACATTAAATGACTTAATCCACTTGCCTTTATTTTATATGAAGACCTTTAACTATCTTTCTGTGCTTTACAACAATTAATCCCTAATTTTCCCTTTCATCCTTATGTGGATTGAAAATTGTGATAAAAACTGCACAATTATCAGGATTATGGCTGAACGATATTGGAAAAAAACTCACATTGGGAGATATATATATATATATAGAAAGGTGTTTTTTAATTTTTTATTTTTTTACTATTTGTGCAATATATATATATATTGTGATATGAAAAACAAACAAACACCAGATGACTTGAGCAGGTCTGTTTAAAAAAACAAAATAATAATAATAATCTATGATTGGGGTGATTTTGTAAGTGAATAAATCAGAATAGAAAATAATCATATTACAAACATAGATAAATATAATATAAAACATGATACAAATTAAATAAACAGTGCTTAATATTCTTCAGGTAATAAACAGTATTCAGGTACAGAAATTGAATAATCAAATTTAAGCAAAATGATGGTCTAATTGTAAGGGTCTAAAAGAGGCGGGAATGAAGTCTAATTTCATAACTAAAATTATTCAGCAATATTACAAATTAGTGACCATGTTTTTGCCAAGAACTGTAGGATATTTTCCTACAACATATGTGATCAAGATCTTTTATTGGCCTCGGCCAACAACACAAACCATTAACAAACCCAGACGGCAATGAAAAGGTTGGTTGGAAATTCACAACCTTTAACCCTAAAATATATTTGGATAATAAGTATGTTCTTCCAGCAATACCTGGCACAATCATGCTCACCTCACACTGCATGTAAAAAACATCAAAAGCTCTAATACAATAATACCCCCTTTAAAATGACAGAATACAACACCCACACAGTAAGGACCTCATTGCAGAGTGTGAACCAAATCCTCCTCATAGCATTCATCCTCCCTTCCAAAGCTTACATTGATCACTTGATGTCTTTATCCCACATACTCAAAGGCCTCGGACCTTTAGGGCTTCCTGACACCTGACTCAAAGGACAGGGAGAGAGTGATGCTGAAACATCATCAAATGTCTTACCTTTGTTTAGCTGAGTGCAGCACGTCCAAGCGCTCGCTGATAAACTGGAACACGGTGCTGTCATGTGAAGGCAGCTTGTTAAACAGATGATATTCCAGGAGAGATCGCAGAAGCTACAGCAGCAGGATACTGTTCTACAAATGGCTTAGTCACAGTAAAAGCCAGAGACAATATTATTATACATACTTAATCAACACTGTGATTTACATCCCTATCAATATGTAGGCTGAAAAGCAAGCCACGAAGATGACTTTACAAAAAATAAAAAAATAATTTAAATGCTGGAATGTAGGGAAGGTATACGATTGCACAGACATTTTAAATAAGTCATGAGCACCCCCTTTGCAGCCCCCGATTTAGAAGCCAGTAAACAACTAAGCATCAGGATTCGGGTTGTACGATTATTGTGTTTAAAACCAGAGACGGCAGTTTTGGAGACCGTGTCTTAAGTTATGCTGGTGATACTCTGATCATGACAGGTCAGGGAACAGTTCAGTGAGCGATGTGAGCCTTCCTGTGGGAAGTGCTCTGCCTCGAAGACTCTAACGTGATCAGTGATGGGAGTGGGATCTTCTTAGATGTGCCAGCTACCTTTGAAGCTCTGTTAGGCTGGGTTGGATATTAGTTTTAATTCAATTATGATATTCTTATCTTTCATGCAACCACTTACAGCATTTAATCAGGTTACGGTGGCAACGGCAATTAAAATCTGAGAACTAACAAGATGATCCGCCCTTCACGCTTGGTTTGTGCGAAACAGTGCTCAATCTGGTTTCAGTTAGTCAGCTCTGTTGCTATGGAAGCATCCAATGAATACATCTTCTAAAAGAATGTCTGATGATATTTTAGCTCGTACATCATTGATCGTTCATCTATTAACTTTATTCTATTAACTGTCCTTTTTTATGTAACTAAATTATGAAGTAGTTTACTTGTTTCCCTAAATAAATAAATACAAAAATAAATTATAAAATAAACTTTCTTTATTTTCATCAGTTAACCAACTGCTAAAACAATGAGAGTATTACTGCTCTGACATGTGCACAATTATTGCTTTTCAAATAAAGCAACATGTAGCATATATCATTTTCCTATTTTATGACACATCATTGACCTAACCACAAGCTCTATTCTCCAGCACAAAAGTAACCTTCAAAAATCTTAACACAGTTAAAAGAAAAGCACGCTGGGAGCTAGAAGTCTGTTTAAACTGTCTGCTGTGTTAATGTAACCGGTTACGGAGTTCGCATAGTTATATATATATATTTTTTTTTCTATTGAGTGCAATTAACCATAAGTTGTATTTGAGGGAATGGAACTTGTTTCATTTTGTAAATTTCATAGTTCTGGCTCTAAAATCTGCACATTCAAAGACTTCACATGCAAATCTGCACATGCAAAATATGTAGTATACTGCATGCAGTTGACATGAACAATCAAGTGGGTTAGAACAGTGTCCTGCAGACCCAGTCGTCATCGAACTCCATTTTAATCAACTATATATTTCTTGCATAATTATTTTTCATGCCGATTTCATGACCTCATATTAATTGAGAGACTTTTAAACATTAATTTGTCTCACCACAGGAGTATTTAAGTAAACTTCAGAAAAACTAAAAGCAAATCAAAATTGTTGCTTAATTTGTGAAATTAAGCTACAGTGGGTATTCACCAGTACCTACATACGGTGACGTAATGCTGCCATCCACGTAATATTTTTTCCACTCAATTATGTCGTTATAACGAGATCTTTTCTCGTAATAACGAGATCTTTTCTCGTAATAACGAGATCTTTTCTCGTAATAACGAGATCTTTTCTCGTAATAACGAGATCTTTTCTCGTTATAACGAGATCTTTTCTCGTTAAAACGACATCTTTTCTCGTAATAACGACATCTTTTCTCGATAAAACGACATCTTTTCTCGTAATAACGACATATTTTTCTCGTAATAACGACATATGGTAGGGCTGAGGTGAGCGTCCGCGCTGCTCAGTCTGACACAAAGGAGGATCTGCACGCTGCTGAATTGAAATACACTGTTTTAAATGTATTTAATGTAATGGTTTTAATTATAGCAGCATGTTTATTAGGATTAATCTCCAATACAACATTATCCAATAACAGCACTCAGACCCATGACTTGTTTAGGCTATATATGATCAGATCAAAACAGTTATTTTTGAATAATTGACTCTGGGCTTGGAATATTTATTTATTTGAATGACTGAAGTTTGATTGAACAACAAATCGAAATATGAACAAAGATAAATAAAGAGATTTTCTCATTGGTTAATAATAATAATAATAATTATTATTATTATTATTATTTCGTTCTGTTTGAAAACGGGCAAACAAATTAAGCTAGATTTTTCGTAGGCCTATTTTTGTTCGTGGGTAAACAAATGAGCTGCTTCAATATTTGTTTCACATGTGTGGGCGGCCTTGATATACTTTAGTCTGATTATATATTAATTATGTATTAATGATTTAATATTATTAAATGATCTTTAGCTGAATCATCGCATCACGTTCTTCTTATGGGTTAAATTGCAGGCTTTGCTTTACTGAAGGAACAGTCTTCGCTGCGCTGGGTGTGAGCACTGAACACAATAGTACAGATGAAAAGACTGTAGTATCTCTTGCTGGATTTAGGCTATACGAATTAAATAAACACGATCGATTGTTTTATTTAAGTAGACCTTTAGACATAGGCGCGCCAGAAAGCGCACGCTGTTATTTTACAAAAGCAATTCGTAACATTTTGTTCTTATTGTGGAAGTATATAAAATTGCTTTCCTCGGTTATCACAATTTAAGGGATCGCGTCGGTGTCGCCGAATTGAGAAGAACAGTGGTGTGCTTTAAATGAGATAAAGCAACATCCAGACTGTATGAAACGTTATTGTGACTAATTTGCAGAGCGGTACATATGCACTCTTATTCTGCGTGATGGGATAGACAGTAAAGACAAGCTGAGTTAAAACATAGATTTCTTAGGGGCCGTCCTCGGTTCACAGCAACCCGGGACTATCAGAGATGGATAAAACAGTTTTTATTAACATTAAACATTTAATTTTATATTTGTATATTATTAGTATTATTAGGTTATGTTAACTTGTTAGGGCTATAGGCCTATTTCTATTTCATATAATATAATATTTTATTACTTTCCCATTTAAATTCGTGTATCGCTTTACCTAATTAACGTTTTGTACCAGAGAATGTGAGAGAAGCGGAGCGGTTCAATATTCCGCTCTGTGTGTGTGCGCTCCGCTCAGTCGTTCACGGCCAAATCAAACGCTCCGCTAATGTTCCGCTCACGCTCAGGTGAACCAAATCCCGCTCAGATCACGCGCTCACATTAAATGTCTCCAGTAACGTTAGGCCTATTTATTTTTTCCTGTTTATAGTGAAATTATTGAATAAATGTCTCAACTAAACAGTTGTGTTTCAGGGTGAAATTGTTTTAATAGGGATGTTCATTAACCGTTAACCGACTGATACGAATTTTGACCGATTAATCAGTTAAACGGTTTAAATTCACTTATTTATTTATTTTGAGTAATTTATAAAAATATGTTAAAAGGTTTGCTGCATGGTTAAAATAAGCTGTACGCGTATAAAAAACACGTTTTTTAGAGAGAGGGAGAGAGAGAGAAAAAAACAAGTCGCCTATAAGTCGCATTTTATTATTTAGTTCTGAACATTTTTTGTAAAATTAGACAAAAAATAAAATGCAGCTTTCTGCCGTCTGCTTTAATTTCGCGCAGCACAATAATGAAAAAAACTCTGCATACTCTAAAAAACACTGGGTTAAAAGCAACCCAATTTGGGCTGGTAGATATAGGACAGAACACATTTAGGGTTAATTTTACCCAGTAAATCGGGTTGTTTATTTAACCCATCATAAATGGTTGATTTAACCCAGCTAATGGGTTTATTCGTTTCTATTATAATATTAGCTTTTTTTTACTTTATGCATGAAATAATATTTACAGATTAATTGAAATCCTCTAAACTTATGTAAAATACTCCAGAACCACTGGTTTACGTAATAACTTCCTTTATTTCTAATTTGCTTGCTTTTATGTAAGCTTTACACATTGCCCTATTTAATCTTGTTTAAAAAACATTAGAAGTAAAGATTAAACATTAAACCGATGTAATTCACGAGTAAATGGACCACTCTGTAGTTCTGTTTTGACCGTAACAGCGCTGGCTCTCACGCCGAGCTGGAGTCGTGTTCGGCGGGAACTGATCACGGATAAGACCGCCGCCCTGTGCTTCACTCATGGACGAAATGAACTGCGATTGCCTTCATAACCTGACCAAAAACAAACAGCAAACAGCTCTGAGGACATGTTTTAACATCCAAAGTATTTGTGTTCTGTATCTTTATAAATACATCGTTTATTTTATGCAAAGCATCAGATTCTTCATCAAGCAATAAAACCGAGGCAACGCAAGCGACATTTGTTTATTGATTCACACCCTGCGCCTGTATGTTGCTCTGCATACATTTGAACGATATTCTGCACAGAAACTATTTTATAAATAAAATAAAATGTACACAAACTACCCAAACACTGGAAAAATAACCCAAATAAATTACCCAAAAGGCTCATCTCAGCATTTGGGTTAAAAAAATAGAGGCTTGTTGCACAGTATTTCTTTTATTTTCTTAAATTATTATTTAAGTCAAAATATATTTTTAGTATAGGCCTATTTATTCGTTATATATAACGCCTAGCTTTATTGTGTTTTTCTCCGCTTGCAGAAGTGCTGCAGGTGGGTGATAATGATCATGTAAATCCTTGTTCTGTTGTCTGCTGTTTTTTGCGCATGTAAAATTAATTCCCCAAAAACAAATGTTAGTATTTTAAACGGGTCACGGACACTTATTCTTTCTAATTTAATTCAGTTCTAATTTCAAATATTCTTGTCGGTTAAAGGTTAGGAAAAATAACTGAAATGAACATCCCTAATTTAAATGTATACAATTAAAATTCTTAATTTAAAAACGTGTCTTGTTTTTGAAGCCACTTGGAAAACTTTTGTAAAAAGTTAAATACCTGAAAAAGTATATTTTTCCATTAAAACAACCTTCATATTCAAAACACGCACAAGATGAAATGCACCGAACAAATAATTATTTTGTGGCGTAAATAAAAGAAACACACTTTCTAAAATTAAAATAAACCAAAACTGATGGGAAATGCGTTCTATAAAACGCCTGTCAATCTTCACAGGATTTTAGAATTTGGTTTTAGAAACATTAGCTTAGACAAATGAGTGCTTAGCTTAGCCTATTCCACAGATTCTGGAATTGGCAAATTACCAAAGGGGCATTTTGGGCGCTCCGCTCACATGCTCTGCTTACTACCATATATTTAGCAAAAACTTTAAACTTCTGACAATTAAGCCAATACTTTATGATTGTAGGCTATTTATGCCAATGCGTGATGATGATAAATGAGCGTGTTGTGCTTTCATTTTCAAATGAAACTACGAATGATTAATTCCTCAACGAAACAGGCAGTAGGCAATAATATCAATAATTATTAATTCGCAGAATATTTTTTATAAATGTTAAATTCAACCTTTAAACTGCATTTCCAATAGTCTAGAAATTCCAGTCACATCCAAGCTTTAGCGTGTCGAGCATTTACAGTAGACTTACAAAATTAGTCAGAACGTTATGTAAAGAGATCGAAATGAAGGGAAAAAACTAATATAACAATAGGCTAATAATAATGATGATGATGATGAATAGGCTACAAACGATCAGTTATAACAATGTATTTTATTTTATTTAGTTTAAATAGTGTGCACAGTTTTATTATTAGCCTATTCGTGATAAACTTGAATGCTGTGTACATCGCGTGCCATTGCCTACAGTCCGGTAGCCTATGGTCAATATAATAATTAATTATGAAATAATTTCTATAATAATTCACAAAGGTCAAGTAGGTTTGTTTATGCATTAAACGAGAAATGGATGTTGTTCCCTCAACATAGCGAGGCCACGACATGAGGAGGCCTTTACCGTTATTGTTCATATTTCGATTTGTTGTTCAATCAAACTTCAGTCATTCAAATAAATAAATATTCCAAGCCCAGAGTCAATTATTCAAAAATAACTGTTTTGATCTGATCATATATAGCCTAAACAAGTCATGGGTCTGAGTGCTGTTATTGGATAATGTTGTATTGGAGATTAATCCTAATAAACATGCTGCTATAATTAAAACCATTACATTAAATACATTTAAAACAGTGTATTTCAATTCAGCAGCGTGCAGATCCTCCTTTGTGTCAGACTGAGCAGCACGGACACTCGCTCACCTCAGCCCTACCATATGTCGTTATTACGAGAAAAATATGTCGTTATTACGAGAAAAGATGTCGTTTTATCGAGAAAAGATGTCGTTATTACGAGAAAAGATGTCGTTTTAACGAGAAAAGATGTCGTTATTACGAGAAAAGATCTCGTTATAACGAGAAAAGATCTCGTTATTACGAGAAAAGATCTCGTTATAACGAGAAAAGATCTCGTTATTACGAGAAAAGATCTCGTTATTACGAGAAAAGATCTCGTTATAACGAGAAAAGATCTCGTTATTACGAGAAAAGATCTCGTTATAACGACATAATTGAGTGGAAAAAATATTACGTGGATGGCAGCATTACGTCACCGTACCTACAATACACATTTGCACTGAAACCATATGCACACGCACGCAAACAGACACACATACAGTCTACAGTTGATTTTACTGAACTTGTTATTATTTTTATTTTATTTATTTGGGGGGGGGGACACTGTATCTAACGACATCCCTTCACACCACTGTAAAATTACTGCAATACACAGTCTCTTGTGACTTATTATTTTATACTCACTAACACAGAGAAGAAAAAATAAACAAATCCTGAGAATTCCTCAGAATATGTGAGATGCTGGTAAGAGATATTCTCGCATTCTCTCCACTTCTAATCAGACAATACTGCCTTCGGAGGCTGCAGAAATTGCTCTGAAAGACTGCCATGGCCATCGGGGGGAAATGAAGCATGGCGGGGGGACACTCTCCGGGCATGTCATTCCCTGCTCCCCCTCCGACTCACAATCAGTCAAGGAGAATTAAACGAGCAAGGCACTGTGTACTTCTGCATGATTGATGGTTGTCAACAAGAGTAGCCCAGGGCAGAAGAATCACCTTCAAAGACTCTTGTACATTTTGATGCCAAGAACGATCCTCCCACTTCCCACTTGGTGGCTGATCTTAAACATGTCCTGACTAGTGATGCTGGATCAGTCACAGAAGGGCAGGGCAATGGTCCCACACATTATTTTAAAGAATACTCAGGGCTGTTTTGTTGGAATGAAAATCATTTTAATCATGTCAATCTTATGAAGATCTCAATCAATGATCTCCCTGACAGCATATAATTGTTCCTCAAATATGGCAACTATGTAATTAAAATATTTAAGAAATACAATTCTGAGCCAAATTACATCCAATGCAAACTGGAAATAGCAGGGTACAGATAATAAATATTTAATATTGTTTGGTTGCATGGACAAACTTTGGAATCTGAAGATAAACTTAATGTAACGAGGGCAAACGTACAGACAAATGAGAGCTGAAACCAAATGCAGATGACGAGTAAAACAAAAAAGGCAAGACAATACTAGACATTATGAAGCTGCTTGAAAACTGTTGAAAATAAAAAGACATTTAGAATATAAAGATTATTATTACGTTTTATACATTTGTGTATAAAAAAATTTAAAAGGTAATTTTGACTTTTTATCTCACAATTCTGACATTTGGTTTCTCATAATTGCGTTATACAAACACAATTGCGAGTTAAAAAGTCATAGTTGTGAGATATAAACTCGCAATTCTGAGAAATACAGTCAGAATCGTGTGATATAAACTCACAATTCTGACTTTTTCTCTCACAATTCTGACTTTTTTTCTCAGAATTGGGAGAAATAAATTATAAGAACAAATCAGTAACCCTCCCCCCCCCCCTCAAAACTGTGATTGTGCAATTGTTAGTATATGTCAGGCAATTCTGACTATATAACTTGAAATTGCGAGTTTATATCTCACACTTCTGAGAAAAAAAGTCAGAATTGCGAGTTTTTATCTCGCTATAGTCACTTTATATCTCACAATTCTGACTTTATAACTCACAATTGCGAGATCATATCTCACAATTTTTTCAGAGAATAAAATTGTCAGAATTGTGAGATAAAAAGTCGCAATAAACTTTTTTTTTTTTTTTTATCCAGTGGCAGAAACGGGCTTCCATATAAAATGCTTAAGTACAAACATATGTAAAAATATTTATCATGCCAATAAAGCACCTTGAAAAAAAATTAAAGGACAGACAGAAACTACACATAGTCAATATAGTTATGACACATAAAGGTTTCTGAAACGAGAAATATTGTTTTCACAGCTCTCAACCCCCTGCAGTTAAACAAATACAATTTTCCCTGAAAATGAGTGAATGGATGTCTTAGCATTGCCCTCGTAAACCTGCTAAATTGCTTTGATCCTCTTTCTAATCAGACACAATCTGCTTTTTAGAAACTGGAAATTGTATTAGGCGATTTCATTGTGAAAAATCCTGGAATGTTCCCCCGTCTCCTGCTGAGACTAAGCTGGCTCTCCAAAAAGCCAGTTCATACCCACGCATATGGGAGACAGAGATTCAAGCAATAGGCCTGCAAATCCTGCCAGTATCTGCATTATGCATTTTCCTCTTTTTGAAGCCATTTAATTGATTGGGCCATTGGAATCAGAGAATGGAGAAAAATTAGAGAGCTTGTAGACAGATGCTAGGATCTCTGCAGGCCAGGAGATGAAGAAAACAGCATCATGACCATATTTGAGATGTTGAAGTTTAGTACGTTCATGTATATGTGGCTTTGTTACATAAAAATACCCATTTTTGGATCAGACCAAATGGGAGAGATGGAAATAGATTTTGTTTCTTGAGCCAAGAGGGAGCCAAAAAAATTCCCCAGATCGACTTGACTCACTCATTATCAAAGTCCCTCAAGTGGCCCTCTGCCCTCCTTTATTCAGGAAGTGGGAGTGATAAAGATTCCACATTTGCTGAGGATAGTAGCCCTTGCTGACACCAGACCAGTTTTACTCTTCTATTGGTGAAGGATTAGACTCGGCTCAAGATCTGGTCCAAGATCAACACACAGAAACACAGACAAATCTCAAATAATGATCATTTATGCTAATTGCAGCTTCCAGGAAAACAGCTTTGAGATCTAAATTGCACTATCCAATGGCAAAATAATGCTTCAAAAAAAACATAATTTTAGAAGTAAAGTGGATGGAGTTAGGGTAGGTATAAATAGGTATACACCTTTATATAATAAATTATAAAAATATTAGTACAAATATTGTTACAATTTAAAAAAAACTGCTTTCTGTTTTAATATATTTGACAATTCAATTGATTAATGTGATGCTAAGCTGAATTTTCAGCATCATTGCTTTAGTCTTCAGTGTCTCATGATCCTTCAGAAATCATTCTAATATGCTAAATTTGCTTCTTAAGAAAGATTTTTGTATTTTTTTGTGAAAGTAAAAATTTGCTCCTGTAAGTGTTTAGGTGTAGGGTTTATGTAGGGTGATAGAAAATACAGTCTGTACAGTATAAAAACCTGTGTGCCTATGGAATGTCCTCACAATTCACAAAAACAAACGTGTGTGTGTGTGTGTGGGGGGGGTAATCTGAAAGAAAAAAACGTCCTAAAACGGCCTAAAAAAGTCTATGCAACAGTCAACAGTCTTTTGAGGTGATGTCAGTTACCTGCATGTGAACTCTTCCACAATTTGAAAAAAAAATATTTGCAACACATTTCATTTTAATACCAAATTGCATAATTAAATTATAAACAATTATATACCTGATAAACTGAATAATTATTACAATATTAGCATAAATACATTGCCCTATATTAGACATTAATGTTAGATCACCAGGGTTATTTCCCACTGAAAGTAATTCTGTCCACTCCCATGTGGAAAAACTGCTATTCTGAGTCTAAGCATGCGAGTTGCTTGTGATTTATTTTCCATTTCACTTCTTTAATTAAAATGTGTCATTAATTTTCCCTCTTTAACACTTTTATTTTCACTGTTTAATGGGAAGATCAGGGTTGTTCTCTTGATACTGCGGTAAACAGAATGAAAACATGATGCCAGTCCTCTAAAATCTGCTATTCATTATGTGCCATCAGTTTAGGAATAAACAGGTATTTAGAGTCACAAGCACTGGGTACAGAGGGATTTTAGCAAGCTCTGCCACAGCATGATTGCAATGGCCTTTTTATCTGACACAGTTTATAAGACGACTTACTGGAAGAACGCACTCCTCCTCAATGGTTTTTATTTGCATTGTTTCATCCTCAATTATTGAATGACATATTGAGATGGCTATCTTTTGATTTGACAGACAGGGTACCATATATTTAAAGCCAGTCTGATACTTTTATCTGTATGAACTTGTGTCTGTTCACAGACTCACGGGAAACCAACAATGCTGCAAGGAAATTCTTGATTGAATCACTTGCAATGTGTGTTAGAAACCACAGCGGACTAGATTATGGTATGTATAATCTAGATCATGTGCCTTTGTATTTGCAGGTGTCTAATTAGAAATCACTTAAAGTCCTCTTCATTATTGCCTATTGGATTGGTGAATATCATTAGCAAATATTTTAATTCAATGTGTGGGTTTGAGAAAGTCAGTTTGGAATGATATCTATATGTGACCCTCTCTGTGAAATCCAGGTTAAAGTCTCAAAATATAATTGTGAGATAACAAGCATCAAAATTTGATTTCTTCCATTAATTTCATTATAATTTTAATCTTTGACATGAACTTACTCAGTCAATATTAAAGATGTAAAGGTTAAATATCCACAGAATGTTCTTTACCATATGAAGGATGAGTTTTGTAGAAAGCAAATCACAAAAAAAAGACTTTAGCTGGGTTCTCACAGAGAGGCTCACATATGTTTAAATATTTGAAAGACATGTTTCCAAAATCACATTCTCTCAAACAGACAAAATATGGATGTTTTTCAGGGTTGTTATTATCTTATCCAAGGCATTCCTTGTTATTTTGTTTCCCCAGTGGTGCACCTGCAGTGTATGACAACATTTCAAAACATATAATTTATCCAATGACACACCGGCATCTGAATCTACAATTCCTGATTTGACACACAACCCACATGTATGATGCTTCTGAGAGAATTAAAAAAAAATGTTTTCAGAAGCAGATCGTCCCTTAATCATGAGCTATTTTATGTTAATAGCTCATGATCAATTCATGAGCAATTTGGTTCATTCTAGCTAGGCAGCCTTGTTAGAGTACATTTCAACTTCCTCAAATTACCTCCAAGGCACTTTGCATGCAGTTGATTATTCTGAGGTCATGAACTTTCAACACTGAGTCAAGTTAATAAACCTGTTGTGCTCTAGGGAAATGGGGTCAAAGCTTGAATCAGCTATACACACATTCAGTTTTTTTATATAGATTGTGGCAAACATTGTGAAAATCCACTCAAGGCTACATTTCTAAACATAGTTTGCCTATTTTCTAGTGCATTTATAGATTTTTCGTTGAGGTTTATATTTTTGATTGCACTTACTGGTAATTATAATCATTTGCGCCTCCATTGCTCCTTGGGCAAGGTGTTAGTTTTGTCTCAAACTATTAGCACTCTGTTAGGCTATTGGCTGGGCTAATCAGAAGCCGGTCACAGCTGTTTTCACTCTAGGCTCTTAGACTGTGTATTTATTTGATGTCCAAGCGCTGACGTGGAAGCGTCTGCGGAAACGTTCAGCCTCCTCGTGTGAAGACAGACAACTTTTTCCTGCGCGACTTTACCCAAGCAACGACACAGAGCAATACACTTAAGTATCATTTCTATCTTCCCTCACACACTCTCCTTTGCTATCCTCTATCCTTCCACCTCTATCATGTGTCATGTGTTTCTACTACACATCTTTCTTTCTCCATGGCTCTCTGGAATTGTCAGTCAGCTGTCAACAAAGCAGACTTCATTTCAGCTTTTTCTTTACAATCCACACTCAGCATCTTGGGCTTGACTGAGACCTGGATTCGTCCAGAAGACTCAGCAACCCCAGCTGCCCTCTCTAACAATGTATCTTTCTCTCACACCCCACATCAAGTTGGCTGGGATGGGGGCACTGGTCTGCTCATTTAAAATAATTGGAAATACTCAACCTATTCTCCCCTATGCAATTACAACTCATTTGAATCTCATGCGATTACTGTAATAGCTCCTTTAAAACTCCAGATTGTGGTAATCTACCGTCCCCCTAGCCAAATGCTAGCCCCCTTCCTAGAGGAGATGGGTTGCTGTCCTCTTTCATGGAGAATGGCACTCCACTCTTAGTTTTTGGCGATTTCAACATTCATCTAGAAAAGCCTTATGCAACAGACTTCCATTCACTCCTAGCTTCATTTGGTCTCAAACGCCTTACCACTACTAGCACTCACAAATCAGGCAACCAACTTGATTTAATTTGCACACGCAATTGTACTGCAGATAACATTCTGGTACAACCACTACATATCTCTGACCATTTCTTCATTAAATTTACATTACACTTTGCTACCCGGGAGCCGCCAACCCCCTTACCGGTTACTTTTAGACAAAACCTATGCTCCTTTTCTTTCTCCCATCTTTCCTCTGTAGTATCTTCCTCTCTTCCCTCATCTACCAATATCTCATCTCTGGATGTGAATGCAGCTACTGACACTTTATGCTCTACCATAACCTCTTGTCTAGACGACATTTGTCCTCTCTCCTCCAGGCCAGCACGGACTGCCCCTTCTAACCCCTGGTTATCTGATGTTCTTCGTAAACATCGGACCAGACTCCGAGCGGCAGAGAGAAAATGGCGAAAATCAAACGATTCGTCGGACCTGAGTATGTATTAATTGTTGCTTTCATCTTTCTCCGCTGAAGTCCACACTGCCAAATCGTCACATTTCCATAACAAGATCAACAGCGCTCCAGATATGCGTAATCTCTTCAGAACATTTAATTATCTCCTTTGTCCCCCTCCACCACCTCCCACCACTTCTATAACAGCTGATGACTTTGCAACTTTTATTTACATACAAAACTAAAACAATCAATAGTCAGTTTTCACCTCCACTCACACATGACCTCCAACCAACTAGATCCACTGCTCAAACTCCCATCTTCTTCTTCCGTCCCCTCACTGAGGGGTGGCCTGCGGAAGTATCCAAACTTCTCCTCTCCAGCCATCCTACAACATGTCCTCTAGACCCAATCCCCTCGCACCTTCTCCAAGCAATCTCTCCCACACTCTTACCAGCACTCACACACATCATCAACACATCTCTCCTCACAGCTCGGGTAACCCCACTACTCAGAAAACCTACATTAAACACTTCTCTTATAGAAAACTACAGACCTGTCTCTCTCCTTCCATTCATAGCCAAAACACTCGATCGAGTTGTCTTCAACCAGGTCTCATTGTTTCTTTCACAGAACACCAAACTGGACGCTAAACAGTCAGGTTTCAGGTGTGGCCATTCAACTGAGACTGTGCTATTCTCAGTCACTGAAGCACTGCGAATTTCAAAAGCCGATTCCAAATCATCAGTCCTGATTCAGCTGGATCTGTCTGCCGCTTTTGACACTGGTCCACTTCGCTGGTTTGAATCCTATCTCACTGGTCGGTCTTTCAGGGTGGCCTGGGAAGGGAAGGTATCCAAAGCACATCAATTGGTTACTGGGGTTCTCCAGGGATCGGTTCTTGGACCCCTCCTCTTCTCCACATACACTACATCACTAGGACCCATCATACAGGCACATGGCTTATCCTGCCATTTCTACGTTGATGACACACAGCTCTATCTCTCATTTTGAACAAATGATCTAATGGTAGCTGCACGGATCTCAGGCTGCCTTTCAGACATCTCGGCATGGATGAAAGAACATCACCTACAGCTCAACCTGGCAAAGTCTGAGCTTCTTGTCTTCCCTGCCACTCCAACTCTACAGCATGATTTCACGATTCAGTTAGGTTCATCAACAATTACCCCATCAGCTCGGTCAGAAATCTTGGTGTAATCTTTGATGACCAGCTTACCTTCAAAGAGCACATTGTAAAGACTGCTCGATCTTGCATGTTTGTACTACACAACATCAGAAAGATCAGGCACTTTCTGAACAGAATATTCTGCACAACTTCTTGTCCAGGCCCTTGTCATTTCCAGGCTGGACTACTGCAATGCTCTTCTGGCTGGACTTCCATCAAACACAATCAAACCTCTACAAATGATTCAGAATGCAGCTGCAAGACTGGTCTTCAATGAGCCCAAAGAGCCCATGTTATACCTCTCTTTGTCTCCTTGCACTGGCTACCAGTTGCAGCTCGAATCCATTTCAAGACACTGATTGCATATAGAACAACCACAGGCTCAGCACCCACCCACCCACTTTCACTCACTATTATGAATCTACATCCCCTCCAGAAGTCTGAGATATGCTAGTCTGCTTATCTGAGAAAATTTGATTACTATGTACCATAATTTGTGTACCTGCATCTAAATGGTGAGTTAAAACATTATACAAGTTCAGGGCTGTAGTGCAGAGAGCTGTACACATGCTTAGGACATGTTTATACGAGCTGTTGGCTCACACACTCAATTTTGAGTCCGACTGAGATCATGATCTCACTCCCCCTCGCTCACCCTTACTTTCCTCACTACACTTGACTCATGTAAAAAGTAAAAGGACCAATAAAATATTGAAAAAGAAGCCTTGTAACACATTGGCTGGTGCAGTTGTAGCATTGGTGTATGAAGCATCCCAGCAGGCCCTAAACAGTGTTTGTAATGTTTATCTGTGACACACAGAGCACAATAGAACTTACTTTCATCCCACCTTGAGATACATGTTTTAAAAATGTAAAATACTGGTGAATGAAAATAAATATCAGAGCAAGGTCAGATGAACAAAAACAACATTGTTACAGTCATTCTGTTTGGACTGATGCATTGTCCACATTGATTTATTTGTCTTATTTGATCCTATTTTATGAACATGTATGTGCGTATATATGTGTATATGCAATGATTTTATATATGTTTTAATAGGATAGGCCAAAAGACAATACTCATACCCATGGTTTCACAGACAAGACTTAAGCCTAGTCCGAGACTAAAATCTAAATCTGAGCTGTTTCAACTAAAATAAACTTGCTCTGACTGATCTTAAAATATATCAGTGCCTTTATTTTCTCTCAAAATGCACACCAGTAATGTTATTTTTTAAGGCACGTTCATAGAAACTACTGGGTTCCGGTGGCGCTGCTGAGTTCAGTCGCCTGTGAATTAGCTCCGCTCAAAATTGTGCTTTTATGTGTTTTTATTTTCTATTTTTACCTTTCTTTTATACGTGTAACTTCTGCAATGATTATGTACGACAAGAGAACACTTTTGGACATTGGACAGCGTTACACTAACCTGATCCAGGACACTTTATACACTGATCCAGCGTGGCCATTGGAGATTCTTCGGAGCACCGAAGCTGACAAAGGCCGCCTCAATAATACCAGGAGGCGAAGGAAACACCGCGGGAAACGTGCTGGAATCCGCTACAGACTGAGAAACAGAGCTCACAGTCCCCCTTTACCGAGCATTTTGCTCGCCAATGTCCAATCCTTGGATAATAAGATGGACGATCTCAGAGCCAGGATTAGTTTCCAACGGGACATCAGAGACTGTAACATCATTTGTTTGACTGAAACGTGGCTCTCGCCCTCGGTCCCGGACACCGCTGTAACGCCGTCTGATAACTTCTCTGTTTTACGGATGGACAGAACAGCCGAGGCCGGGAAAACTAAAGGTGGTGGAGTGTGTTTCTTCATTAACAAGAAATGGTGTGACCCCAGAAACATCTCCATTCTGTCGCGCTCCTGCTCGCCTCATCTGGAACATCTCTCCATTATCTGCCGCCCATTTTATCTGCCCCGGGAATTCTCATCAATCGTCGTCACTGCCGTTTATATACCACCAAAGGCAGATAGCAGCTTGGCTTTGTCTAAACTACACGACGAACTCAGCGGATATATCAACATACATCCTGACGCTGCATGCATCATTGCTGGAGACTTTAACAAAGCTAACCTCAAAAAGGTCATCCCTAACTTTCATCAGCACATATCCTGTCCAACCAGAGGACTGAATACACTCGATCACTGCTACACCCAATTCAAAAATGCCTACAAAGCCCACTCACTGCCGGCGTTTGGAAAATCAGACCACGCGGCCATCTTTCTCACTCCGGATTATAAACAACGGATTCTTCAAGAACCCCCGGTGGAGAGGGAAGTGACGCGCTGGTCCCCCCACTCTGAAGCTACGCTACAGGCGTCTCTTGATGACGTCGACTGGGACATGTTCCGGGCGAGTTCATCTGACGTCAGCGAATTCACGGAGGTAGCATTAAGCTTCGTAAACACACTAACCGAACAGGCCACTGAAACGGTTACAATAAAGACTTTCTCAAATCAGAAGCCGTGGGTGGACAGAACGATTCGTGACGCAGTTAACCATCGAACTGCCGCATACAATGCCGGTATTCTGTCAGGAAACATGAGTGAGTACAAGTCATCTTGCTATGCTCTCCGTCGTGCAGTAAGAGCCGCTAAACGCCGATACAGTGAGAGAATTGAGTCACATTTCCAGCTCAATGACTCTCGACGCATGTGGCAGGGACTAAAGACCATCTGTTCCTCTGGAAACAACAACTCTGTGGAGGTGAGAGCAGACCCGTTGCTAGCCGTAGAGCTAAACAACTTCTACGGCCGCTTTGAGTGTAACGTTAATGGCGGCGCGAATCTGCCGATCAGCGCGTCAGGAAGCAGCAGACAGAGCAGCAATGATTATGCTATCACCTTTTCAGAGGACGACGTTCGGAGGGAACTAAGGAGAGTGAACGTCAGAAAAGCAGCAGGACCCGATGGGATTACTGGCCGCGTTCTGAGGTCCTGTGCTGATCAGCTTGCTGGTTTGTTTACTTCCATATTTAATGAGTCTCTTGCTACCTCTGTGGTCCCCACCCCCTTTAAAAAATCTGTCATAATCCCTGTGCCTAAGAACAGTAAACCCTCTTGCCTGAATGACTATCGCCCAGTTGCCCTTACATCGACAGTCATGAAGGTTTTTGAGAGACTTTTAAAGAAACACATTTGCTCCTCCATCCCTGCTACTTTGGACCCTCTTCAGTTTGCCTACCGGCCAAATAGGTCTACTGATGATGCCATCTCCCAGGTACTGCACTCCTCCCTCACTCACATCGACAGCAAAAATGGCAACTATGTCAGGCTGCTATTCATCGACTATAGCTCAGCTTTCAACACTATAGTCCCCACCAAGCTAGCTGTCAAACTCTCAGACCTCGGCCTTAACACTTCACTTTGTGACTGGATTCAAGATTTCCTCACCGCCAGACCACAAGTGGTGAAAGTCGGCCAGTTCACCTCCAACTCAATCACCCTGAACATAGGAGCCCCACAGGGCTGTGTCCTGAGCCCCCTGCTATACTCTCTTTACACACACGACTGCGTGTCCTCTCACAGCTCCACATCTATCATTAAATTTGCTGATGATACTGTGGTCCTGGGCCTCATTAACAACAATGACGAGACCGCATACTTGGATGAGGTGGAGAGACTTACATCATGGTGCCAGGACAACTGCCTCTCTCTGAACGTGAGCAAAACCAAGGAGCTGATCGTGGACTTCAGGAAGAGACAGCAGCAGCCCTACACTCCTCTTATGATCAGTGGGACCCCTGTGGAGAGGGTGAGCAGCTTCAAGTACCTCGGTGTAAACATCTCCGAGGACCTGACATGGACTACACACATTCAAACTCAGGTTAAGAAAGCCAGGCAAAGGCTGTACCATCTGCGACAGCTGAGGAAATTCAGGGTCTCACCAGCTATCCTGAAAACTTTCTATTCAGGGGCCATAGAAAGTGTTCTGACTCAGTGCATCTCAGTGTGGTATAATAATGCCACAAACCAGGACTGCAAAGCTCTGCAGAGAGTCGTGCGCTTAGCTGAGCGCATCTCAGGATCTACACTCCCCTCTCTGCAGGGCATCTACCTCAAACGCTGCAGAAGCAGAGCTGCTAAAATCATCAAAGACTCAACTCACCCCGGTAACCATCTTTTCTGTTTACTGCCATCTGGCAGGCGCTACAGGAGCTTGATGGCAAAGACAGAGAGACTGAGGAAGAGCTTCTTCCCTCAGGCCATCAGGCTCCTTAACACAAACTCAGTTCCATAAACTTTCACAAGACTCATTATTATCTGTAAAAAAAAATAACAAAAACATTCATATTCTCATCATCCATATTGCTGCTATGTGTGCATACCCAATACAACCCGTTGCACATCCCTCTCATCCCTCCTGTTTATACTAATATTTATTAAGTCCCATATACTGTTTTTGCACATCCAATTTGTTTTGCACATCTTAGTGTTTTAATGTTTTGCACTTTTCTTTATTCTATTGCACATTTTACTTCTTATTTCTTTTTTTACCTATATATATATATATATACTCTTGTGTGGTGTTACTTTATATAATTTAATTTTGATTTTATTTTTTATTTTATTTGTATTCTTTGCACTGTCCACTGAGCGGACCTGATTTGACCTACATTTCACTTTTGATTATACCCTGTATAATTTATCATGTGACAAATAAAGAAACCTTGAACCTTGAACCTTAAATGTCCTAATTGAACTATGGCCTAATGCTGGCTTAGTCTGAACCCTGTCTGGGAAACCAGGCCATAGTATTATTAACACTGCTTAGGGCTGGGCAATTTAGCTAAAGATAATTCTCAGAAAAACATCCCTTGTATTTAATGAAGCTGTCAACTATGTGTCTCTTATTTAAATAGTGTTTACATTGTGTTGATTATAATTAAAGGATTTGCAAGTGTGCAGAACAGTCAATGCACTCTGAATAAAAACTTTGGGATTACGTTGATTCTGACTAACTTAAACATCCATTACTATTATTTGTAGTGACTCGGTCATATTGCAAGACATGGCTGGTCAGATGATCTCAAAATGTGGAGCCCTAGGTGATCAAGGTTGGACTGTTTAGTTTTGTCAGTTATTACATCATGAACATTACAGAACGGGGCAAAAAGGATCTTTCATCATTGTCGGCCTTTTAAAGGTAGTCATACATTTATGTGAAATATTCCAAACGATGTCAAATAGTTGATTGCAGTTCATTGACACACTAGTTTGATTTTCAGATAAGCATATGAACATAATAATAAAAATGTAATGGATGTCTGTCAAGTGAGTATTTGTTGAGTTAAATATGTTAATGACATTTGCCATCACCAGATGCAGCCCACCCCGACCCTTAAACTTGAGGCAAGAGATACTTCATCAGCTTGGCCTAGTTTTAATTCAGTGCTGCACCTTTTCTCTCTTTCTATCTCGCTTTCATTTCAGAGAAAGAAAGAAGCTTCAAAGGCCACTGACTATATTTCAGATTCATTAAATCTTGCATATTGGTGAGTCATGTTTAAAGAAGAATCACTGTCTGGACTTCCATGAAAACAGCTCATATTTTACCTCATTATAGCATTCATATTTGTGGGAGCCTCTGAATTTATGCATTGAAGCTACACAATGTTTAATGAAATGTCGAAACTAATTACTCAGGGCTTCGTCTAATTCCAAGCTCAAAGATTCTCAGTATAAATGAAGGGCATTGCTTGGCAGCATCTTTGTCATTTCCTGCTTTTTTTACACTTGAGGTTATATGCTTGTGTTTGTCTATTTTTGCGTTTTCGCTTTCAAATGCCTCAATGTCTTCATAATCTTGTTTTCAGACATTCAAATTAAAACGTTAAAGTGAAGTAATTACTAGAAATAATGAACTCATCCTTTAAATGAAATAAATGCAAGGCAAAGCAGAGAGAAACAAGTGGTAGTCTAAAGCGAATCTGAAGCAAATCGAAGTCTACAGAGGATGGTGGCAGTCACCTTGTGAGGTTGTGCCTGGAGTAGTAAACACACGCGGAGCATACGGTGTCTTCAGTATCCCAAAGATGCCGTGGCAGATGGCCGCACATCTCATTACGGAATGCCAGCACCCTTGGCACTGGCGCTCTAAATGCCATTGTTGCTGCTCATGCGAGAGCTGTGCAGGGTCAGCGCTTCTAACCTTGCAAAAGCTGCCATAATCCCTTGCTCAATAGTCTGCCATTTTGCCCTCTTACCTGGCGTTGAAGTTAAGAGGGTCCTCCATCTGTAAGAGCTGATACTATGTCCAAGTTTTCTCAGCTCTGCCTTCCTTTTCCAGTCAGCCGGGCATGCAGTATGGGAAAGTATGGAGACCCTAAACAATTCTGGGAATGCTCATGTTGTAGGATTTAAGTGTGTAATTTCCCCTCATTATACTTGGATTATAGATCATCATGAATCTTACAGAGGATTAAATATTTGCACTATTTAAAAGTCGCCAGGATACTATCTAGTTCATTCTCACAAAAACAATGTGATCACATATCCTAAAATGATTACAATATTGTGACAAGTGGGGCGGGGCCGAGAGCCGTTGGAACGGAGCGAGGTCGGTGGAGTAAATGATAATGAACGACACCTGCGCCACTCACCGGTCTTGAGTCCCACGGAGGAGCTTCGGAAGGATAAAAGGAGGAGTTACGACAGTGAAAGACGAAAGAGGACCAGGCCTGGATTTTAGTTTGTGTTTTGTGTGCAGCAGTCATCCGTGAGGGGCTGCCACTTTTATTTTGTGTTTGTTTATTTTATTATTAAATTGTTTGAATGTTCACCGGTCCCCGCCTCCTTCTTCCCGATCTAAAAAATTAATTACAAATATTTATAATATAAATATATATTTTTTAAATATAAGTATAAATTAAGTATTAAGTATAAATTAAAGATAGTGATTTATTTTTACCGTTACCATTATTAACTGTTATTATTACCATTATTTACTTTTAGTATCTCGGTATTTTAATATTGCTACAGCACACTGTATATTGCTGTATATTTTTGGTCAATATCTATAAGCTTTTTAATTCTGCTTGTGCTAGCATACAGCTGAAAGGACTAAAACTATTGATGACCCATCATGTACTAGAAAGATGTTGTCCAATGGAAAGCTCTCTGGCTGATTGTTCCTTTCTATAATACCACATTCAGCAGTCTAACATACAGCAGTAAAGGCTTGGGGATGAGCCTTTTGATATGCCCTGCCTTAATGTATGGCTTCAATAGGAGATATGTAACAGACATAAAACTATACCCAGCAAGCGATTATATAGTTTTTTAGCTGCCCTCCTTTTATATCCAAGGACTATTTATTTTCCTAATGCAGTCAAGTATAAGGCAAATCCAGGCTTTATCCAGCTCTAGCAGATTCATTATGAATAGCTCATCACTGAATGTACATAACTTGTTCTACTCAGCACGCCTTATTCACATGGTGCTCTTCATTAACACCACAGCTAGAATCCAGCAAAACTGTGGAAATATCACTACACAGTCACACGCCAGATGTACAAGTGTGTCCGTGTTTGTTTCCTTTTACTGTTGCTGCTCTATCAGTACAGATTGTTTATCATCCTTCTGTTCCTTTTCCATCTGTTCTGGTTGAATATACAGTTTAAATTACAAAGAGGAAAAAAGTGACTTCTAAATAGGCCTTACACATTAATAAATCATGTTGGAGTTGTTTCACCTATTTGTTTTTATTTTCTTTAAGACATAAGTAAATGTATCAGAAATACTGATGCATTTGAAGAAATTAAAATACATTTATGTGCTTACACTTTGACCTCTGTGCAAAACTTGCTGCCTTTATGAACAACATGCCAAATTTACAGTTAAACTGTGAACTCTTAAATTAAATACGGAGGTAAGCTAATTCTAATATATACTGTACATTTTAATATAAAGGTTGTAAAGGTATGCTAGCAAAAAAATAACAAATCAATAAAACAAATCTTGAAAATACTCCGATAATTCACTTGTTGGAACTGGGAAAATGCAGCGTGTCTTGTTATTTCCATGGTTTTGTTAAGTGAGCGGACTGCACTTCAATGACAAATTCTTTCAAGGACTCTTTATAAAAACAGTCAGTGTAATTACATTCTCTACATCCATACACTGCTAAGTTCATCCACAATGGCTATAACATCAGTTTCAAATCGGTTCATTGGACCAGCCGAGGAAAGAGAAAGGAAATTGCTGTTATGCTGTGTAAAACATTGCCTCACTCAGCAGGCATGGTGTAATGGTATTTCACAGTGTAGCCAAGCACTTGCCGGGGTTTGATCACATTTTGAATTTCTATATTTTGAATAACTAGACTTTGTTCAACCCAAATTGAGTACATGTTTAAAGTTTGGTAAAGTTTTTACTAAATACATATGTTGTTTATTTAGAATCAGAATCAGAAAGAGCTTTATTGCCAAGTGTGTTCACACAAACAAGGAATTTGTCTTGGCGTTAGGAGCTTCTGGAACAGAAAGTACAAACATAGTGCAAACATACATAAAGTTAAGGTAATAAAACACTACTATTAAAGATAACAAACAATACATTATAAATAACAGTAGTAATACAATTGTACAGAAAAATGAAAAATGTCCAGACAAAACTGTGCATATGCATATGTGCTAAATACTGAATAAGATTTGTTGAGTTGAATACAGATGTCCAGTCCTGAGGTGTGTTATGTGTTGTTCAGGTGAGATAGTGCTTGGGGGATTTTTTTTTTTTCTTGTGTCTGGCTGTTTTGATGCACAGTGCTCTGTATCGTCGGCCAGTGGGCAACAATTATGACAATTATATTGTGCTTTGCTTTGAGACCATGTGCCACTAAGGGTTATAGCTTCCAACCAAATGGTCATACTTACAATATACAAAAACACAATCAACCACTTTTCCACCCTAAATGTGATACTAAATAGTCTCTACCTATGTAAACATAGATTTATTTTGTTGTTCTCATGGTGCCTCTAATGTCCTGCCACTTACTAAAGACTGATTTTTAAGACAGTCTAACAATGCCGGTACCTTTGGCTGCCAAGGAATCAAAGTGCAATGACTCCAGAAAAATATCCCCTTGAGTTGTTTTGCTTGAAGCATAACAGCAGCTCTGAACATAATCCATTTTCCCCAATGTGTCAGTACTGCCTTCATTTGCTGAGTATCAAGTTTGAAACAGACATCTAAGTATTCCACATGTGTAAGAGTTAAGTGGGCCACATCGAGTTCCCCTAATCAAACACTTGTGTCCTTTCGGCCTTTTCCCTACGGTCAAGTCATTTTCCACAGCAGCGGTTGTCAGTGCAACGAAGCAGAGCACGGCGGCATGCATTAGTTCATTCCATCACAGTCCACACCTGGCTCTCCGGCAGAGCCTGAGCTCCCACTGTTGCCATATTGCAGGGTTCCATCAAGCCCTCTGCATGGAGGCTTCCCCCATAATGCAACACAGAGACAATGTGAGGACACAGGCTCAGCAGTCATCAGGAGAGAATGTTTTTAACTCCTACCACTTGCTTTCTGCCTTCCCTCTAGCACTGATCCCTACTCTCTAAATCCTGCCCAATACTTGCTTCAGTGAGGAACTGTAATATCGTTGGCAGTCGTGGCCTAATGGATAGAGCATTGGACTTGAAACCCGAAGTAACCCAAGGTTGTGGGTTTGAATCCCGGCTCCAGCAGGAAGTCCACGACTGCTCCCCGGGCGCTGCACAGTCGGCTGCCCACTGCTCCAAGTGCACTTGGATGGGTTAAATGCAGAGAACACATTTCACTCCTCATTATACTCTGTATAATTGTGTATGTGATGAATAAAGCTCATCTGAGCTTAATATTTGTTTGTTTTGTGTCGTTGCAGCATCTGCAGGCGAGTTGTCAAACCATGTGCAGCAGTGTCCGGGAGATAGTCTTAACCCTGTTTTTTTTATGTAACCACAGTAATGCAAAATTAAATCAAGTTTCCTCCTGAAAATATACGAGGCTTATTTTGGAAGAATTCTTCCGCTACATTACTTCAATGCAGTGGCGGCATCTCTTAAAACCCTTGTGCGTATCAGGAGGATTCAGTTTATTACAGAACGCCCCCATTCTCAGACTGCAAATCCAAGTGAATATATTCAAAAACTCTCCAAATAAGCAAATGAGATTCAGAATAAACGCTGAGTTTCTCAGTGCCACCCAGGGGTATTGTGCACAGCTGTCTAGCAGAGAGAGTTTCGTGGGTGAATGTGTGCACGGGAAAGAATGGCACGTTTGTCCTTGATTAAAGCCGTCGCTTTCTAAAACTGTCATGCTGTTCTCAGCTGACTGAATGTCCCCCGCCCTCCTGGAAATCTTGCCAATCAATTAATCGCTGACCTTCGTGATTCGCACATTCAGACCTTTTGTAGGAAATACAACCATGGTCGTGAAAGCTGGGAGAAGCCCAACAAAAGCGTGGGGTGACATTGCCACTTTATCTTATCGAACACCCTTTTACAACTACGGCTTAGTCTCCTAATGCACCGGCCTACACAGTGAGAAGAAGCTTTGAAAAGAAGATTTTCCCAAGGCGCATTGTAACCGAAGGTCGGCCAGACAATGGCCAACTTGTATATAAGTTGTACGCTTTGCAATTTGTATTTCTATTTGTATAACAGGGACCTTTGCCCTGTGGTCTTAACCAAGTGAGTTCAGGTGCAGGGGAGAATTTGAAGGCAAACGCAAAGGAACCCCAGATTATATATTTTGTAATGACTAAAGACAGACTTGTCCTTGACCAACTTGTTAGCAGATGTGACACACTCATGAACACAGTTACAATGAGCACAATCATTCCAGAACCAATCAGTGTTCCATCTTTTGTCAAATCCTTGAGACCTCTAGGACCTTTACAACGAGAGTTTAAAAAAGCCTCAAATAATGCAGTGCACTGAAATCAATTGGCCTTGGTCACTCAAAAATCAATGAGCCTTTTAAAAAGTTATTGATGACCTGTGCTAAGATCATCAGAGACACAGTCATTGTGGCAAGGGTCTGTCATTGAGTACATGGTATGTGAAGTCAATTGTGACCTTCACATTTCTAAAAGGTGGAGGATAAAGGGGTTCTCAAGAAAGATTAGACTCACACCTCTGTTTTCGAGCAGAGCTGAAATATTCTCTCTCTCTCTCTCTCTCTCTCTCTCTCTCTCTCTCTCTCTCGCTCTCTCTCTCTCTCTCTCTCTCTCTCTCTCTCTCTCTCTCTCTCTCTCTCTCTCTCTCTCTCTCGAATCTCGAATGATGTCTCACCACACAGAAGAAATGGGTCTTGGAGAGAATAATCTAAAATCTCCCATGAACCTCATCTCCCCGAGCTGCATATGGCTGCTCCCTTGACGCATTGTATTAATTAGGAAAAGACTCTGTCAGAAACATTACTCTGACTCTGTAACTTTAATGACTTCAACCTCAGCACCCAATCTAATTTTAATATTGTTTTATTTTAATTCGTACTTAATTGAATCGGAAATATACCAGACAATCCCCACCGGCATCTGTCCACCCTGACTGAAATACTTTTACAGAGATTTTTTTGTGAGAAACTGTTTCTTTCTTTATAAAAGTTGAGCTACTGGGAGCTACTGTTCTCGTAATGAGCTTTAAAACTCCATTATTCATTCTATTTCTGGGCTCATCAAATTGGCTTAAAAAAATATATATATCTTGAAACCTGAGTCCTGTCAATGTATCTTTTTAAACAACATCTCAGGGTAGTTCTACTCTCTACTCTACCTACCTACCCAACTATTTGTAAACAACATTCAAGACAAATTGATTGGTGAATCTAGAAAATCACTAAGAATAAACTGCACTGCCTGTTTTAGCAATTGATTCACTAAAACAATGTGCAAATTAGATAACAGTTCAAATGGCCCAAAAATATGTGCAAATTGCAATCCAGTTTCCCGTTTTACAGGCAGCTCTGAGTGCTAGTTTGCAAAGGTATACTTTAGCACCACACCAGAGTAAACCACACAGCTGAATTGGCTCTTTAACATGCATACAGTGTGCTTATTTTGACCATACACCTGGTTATATGCCCAATTATAATTTATTTGATCAGGCTTTGATAAAATACTTTTATTGAAATTGCATTGAAAATATACACAATTATCTCTTTATAAAATGATGTTTCCCTACATTCTTCATACAGCACAGCATTAAAAGCAAAAGGTTTTGACTTAAAATGGCTCAGCACCATTTTAGCTGTTTATTTGTTTGCCTGTTCAAATTTGAGGTTGGTTAGCGGTAAGATAAATATTTTGGTGCTGACATGCTGAATAGGTGTACCTATTTAGTGTCAGCCACACCCAATGGGCTAAAAAAGCAATAAGGTTTGTATTTAAATGTATAAATATAATTATTTTAAAGACAAAATAATATTTACAATTTTTTTTTAGTCATCCCATGACTAAAAGCAGGTAAGATGTACATGTCCTGTACATCCTGACTCTTCCTAGCTTTATAATGGCAGTGAATTAAATGTGTCCATACTTTATAAAAAGCACTCCACATGGTTCCGGGGAGGCTAATAAATGCCTTCTGAAGTGAATTAATGTGTTTTGGAACAAATATCCATATTTAAAACTTTATAGACCATAATATCTAGCTTCCGCTTGCTGTTATGCATGCATACAGTACATGAGAGAGTTGCGGTCCAGCGGATGATATTGGCATTTGGAGTGAATGAGTGAGAGAGCGAGTGAGCGAGCGTGCATGCGTGCGTGTGTGTGTGTGTCCCAGCAATAGGGTGGCACAAGTTATTGCCCTTTCAGTGCTGAGTGGCGTCAGAAAGGACATTCGGAGTAAAACCTGTATCAAATAATGGGCCTTATTCGTATTTTAAAAATGTTACATGGCACAAAAAAGTATGTACACCTTTCGCATTTACGCAATATACTGCAGCAAAACCTGACTCCATTTTACATGAAAATTACTCTGAATTTACTCATATACTTACTAAAGTTTCATGAATGAGGCCTAATGTGTGGATAATATGATGACCCCTAATAGAACCAGCTGAAGGGGAAAGAGGGAGAGGTGAGCAGAGAAATGTAAATGTAAGAAAAACGAAACTACTGAATCAACTGGTGTCAAAAGCATGTAAGCTCACTGCAGATCATGTACTTCTATATATCTCAGTTTGGGCTAAAAGAAAACTGCATCACTTTATGTATGTGTTCCTGTGGCTCAGTGGTAGAGCATTGTGTCAGCAGTGCAAAGGTTGTGTGTCCAATTCCCAGGGAACACACATATTGACCAAAAATGTATAACCTGAATGTACTGTAAGTCACTTTGGATAAAAGCGTCTGCTAAATGCATAAATGTAAATGTATGTAACTGATTAGCATAAGACACACTTTCAGGAACATCATGCTCTCTCTCTCACACACTACATCTCCCTCAATTCAGGTTGTAACGATATGAGATTTTGACGTTATGATAATCGTCTCAGAAAATGACACGGTATCAAGGTATACGGTATTAAACAATCAAAACAGGGTTTTTTGGTTGAACAAATGTTTGGAAGCATGTGTTTATTCAAATGTCATTAATCAAACACAATCAAGTAAATTTAATCATTGATTATATATTAGGTTAATAACTTGTATTCATCATTACTAATTCATAACTATTCAGAAATTCTGGTTAGAATTTTTCTGGATTCTGTACTTTTATGATATTCAAAAATTGTGGTAGTGAAATTAATCCATAATGCTTTAACAATTTAATTAATGTTTTAAAATGTAATCAAATGAAAATAACTTGTATCCTTTTATGTTGTCGTAAAGGGCTACATAATATATATTTATTAAATAAAATTGAGGGGGGGATTATATTCCGTAAATGTTTCTAGAAATTATTATTATTATTTTAGAAATAGGCTACATAATAGTACAGTCGTAATTTCTGTCAATTTCTTCGTACTTTTATTTTAATGGGTTCTAGTGAAGAGCTTTGAATGTCAGTGTATTTGACAGTGGTTTTCTCAACAAAAAAAAATGAAAGGATTATTAATTGTTCTCTCAGTGTCAGGGGGGTTCTCAGTGTTTGTGTTCACGTCTTCAGATAGTGAGACAGCAGGCGCTGTTAAACATTATGAGTGGCGCCAGCACGCATACTTGAGTATGTATTACACGACACTAGGGCTGTAAGATACCAAAATTTTTGGAATCGAGTGCGATTCCAATTCCTGGTTCTGGAATCGATGGGATTAACTGCTTAATAAAAACGATCTATCCAAAATAACTTTTTAGTGGAAACGAATCAGACTTCTAATCACTTTTAGCGAGCATGAGGTGACGGATAATACAAATATAAAAATGAAATAGATATTTATATATAAAAAAGAATGATATTTTATCTCACAACTCTCGGAATTACGGCTTTTATCGAGCATGAGGGAGATGAATGTGCTTATCAAACAGAAGGCTGCATCCTCAAATCCAGATGACCTCAGTAGGCTGTACCAACTCATTTCCTTTCAATCTTTGGAATCGACTCTTGATTCCTGGCGCCTCGGAATTGATTATTTTTTTAATCGACTACCAGCCCTACACGACACAACACCGCTCATTGACAGAGAGATACGCAAAACAAACAGATTATATTTGTATATAGCAGTGTTTTGCGCTTTCATAATCACAGACACTAGACCATGTAGTGATTTGACAGTTTTTTTTTTTTTTATCAATCCATAAAATCACGCATTTTATGTGACATCTGCATTGTAAATGTATTATCATTACTGGATTCTGGGATTCACTCCACATCATGGAAATCATAAGGCTTTAAACCTTAAGTTATACATGTGACATAGTATCTGCATGGAAGGATGGTGTTCTGTAATATAGGTAAACATGTTTGATGTGTTTCCTCTTTTGCAGCTGCTTTTTGACCAGAGTTTTGTGAACTGTGTCTATCCCCTAAGGACAAATAAGTGTCCGTCTTTCCTATATTTGAAGTAACGTTATTCCCATACTGCCAATTTTTATTTATATTTCGACGTGGAATAGAGATTGGAGATAACGGCCTCTGTCTCTGATGTTGTCTCTGCTGTACGTGTGGGTAGACCAAGAGAACAGTTAAGTGGAAAGTTGTTGCCTAGGCACTGGTGAGATCATGCGTATTTAATTTTCTCCCAATACTGTAGATAAGCAAATGTACACGGTATGATAATCGTACGTATTTATATCATGGTAAATCGTCATACCAGTATATCTTTACAAGTTTCCCTGTTTCTACCAACATGAGGAAGTGAGAATACTGTTGTTTTGACAACAAATAAATATAAAAGAATGTGTGTTAGTAATTTGAGTAATAACTTCAGGCAATATTGTGTAAAGTAACATATTATTTCAAAACCTACAAGTTAGGTTTAGCATGGGGTAAACCAAAACTGCTTGGGAAACTAACATGTTGATAATGGTAATGCGAGTATATATTGGACAATACAAAATGAACATTGGTGTATGCCACTTAAAAAAAAAATAATAATAATAATACACTGTAAAAAATAAAAAGTTGTTAACTTAAAAAATTGAGTTAATTTGCTGCAAAGCAATTTTGAGTTTACTCAACTTCTGTGGTTAAAGTTATGCCAAATCATTATAGAAAGTTGATTGAAACTGCTAGTTTAAGTTAGGTATACCTTCTTCAGTAAGCACGTCTAACCTTCCTCAGTAAGTGCATCTAACTAGTCATCATGAGTTTGTTTAAAGTTAAAAAGGGGGTTGAGTGAACTTTAAGAAACGAGTAGGGAGAACTACAGACCTGAAGTTCAGTAAACTCAAAAAAGCTTTGCAGCAAATTACCTCAATTTTTTAAGTTGGTTCAACTTAATTTTCTTCTTTTAATTTACTGCTTTAATTCTCGCATCCAAACTTCTTCCACAGATTCCTGTATGGCCTTCACTTAAAAACAATCAAACACAGATTGCAAACCATACTCTAAACACAATAAAAAAGACTGCCACTTTTACAGAAAAATATTTATTTGACAATTCTGCCAAGCGACATATTTTCTGTCAGTATGAAAAGCAAGAATTGGACTCAGATATTGTTCTACGCCACTCATCAAAATAAAATATAAATAAAATACAATTTTAATAAAATGAAAAGCAAAAAGAGAGGCACAAATCTTAATCCTTTAAATCTTGTAATGCCTTTAAAGTGCTGAAGTAAAACAACACAAACCCTTTTAAAGTGCTGTAGAAATAAAATAGTTCTCAAAAGTGCCAGAATAACAATCTTAAAATGCTGTAGCAATAGACAAGACTTCAGCGTTTCAACACATGCACCAGAGCAATCAAGTATTACAACTGTTAAAACAAAACTTGAAAGTCATAAAGCCTTACATTAAAACTCAAAACTGTATTTGGCATATGTTGTACTGTTATACAGCTACTGAATATTTGTTTTTGAAGGACTGGACTCTTGCAGAGCACTGGGGGTCAAGGCCAATAAACACTTTCGGAATTGTTTCAAAAGTGTATTTTAGTTCTTTAGGATAGCTAATGTTGAGGGCATAAATCAAGCCAAATAGGAGAAACAGCTGTAGGGAGTTCTTGCACATTATCCAGCACAACTTGCTCCTCTAGAACTACAGACAGGCACCTTACAGTTTGGTTTGAATGGATGGTGGCAGCATCATCTTCCACGACAGTTATGACTCCCATCTTCATCCCTTTTGTCTGAGTGTCTTCTGGGTCTGTGGCCTGCAGTAAAAAGCAGCATAAAGACAGAATCAAACCCCATTTTTTAATTGATTGAATTATGCTGGACCACAAAGAGCTTTTATATTGTTTGAGATAGGTCACCCAAAAAACAAACATGCCGTAATTTTCCATTGTGTTTGCTTGGATATAACACCTTTTATGTGTGCTGTCAGACTCATCACTGAGAAGGATGCAACTAGGATTATTCAATGAATACATTTTTGCCAACACTTTGTCTCCTCCATTCTACTTTTTCCCTGTCGTTTGGCTTATAGAACAGTTAGCAGATTAGTTTCGGACACCAGACAAAACAGTTTTCTCTTTACAGGATCGGGTTAGTATATCAGGTATGAGTGCGTATGCTGATAGACTGAAAACACACACTTACCAGGCAAGACTTCAGGAAGCTTCCAGACTTTTCCCTCATAAACAAAGGTAGACCTTTGAGAGCTGTAGCTTTCCTTTGAGCAAGCACATCAGAAGCCTGAAAGAATCAGAAAAAGTTATATTCAACCAAAAGCTTAGGGCTTACCTTTAAATGTCCACTATTATGCTCATTCACAGGTAACTAAATAATTACTTGATCATGTTGATCCAAGTTGATCTTCATTTCATCTCCATAGGCTCCACCACGTAATCGGTACAACATGATCATCTTTGATGCGTATTCATCCAGAGAAGAAAAAAAAAGCACTCTTCAGGTTGGATTGTGTAATTCTGTAAAACTCGGCACAGACCTTAAAACACATGTACGCACACACACACACACACACACACACACACAAGTACACAGTGAACAGTAAAAATGAAGACTACACAAGATAATTAATATTTAAATAAATAAATAATCTCAAATACATAAACTCACCTGATCTTCCAAAAACAATAATGGCCATTGTTTTAGGACATCAGCCACAAGAGGCTCTTCATCAACTATCTCCTTTCTTCTCAGAGAGAATGTCAGTTCCATTTTGGAGTCAACAATTGCCATGCTGAAATGTTTCTCATTCATTTCCTCCTGTAGTGCATATTTTTATTTCTGTAAGGAACAATCTGTCTGCCCTACTGAGTTGTGTTACTTTCTAATGCAGAAGAAACAAAATAAGATTTTTTAGGATGAATATCACTGTCTGTCTTTTCAACACAACAGCAGTGTATAAGTGCAAGTAAAATTGAGTGTTTTTGAGATTTCTGGGTCTTTTTTAATCTTTAAAGTTAGATATAAGGCCCTATAAAAAAAAAAATGCAGACTCAAATTCATGGAGGGGATAGTTCACCAAAAAATGAAAATTCTGTCATTAATTACTCACCCTCATGTCGTTCCAAACACGTAAGACCTTTGTTCGTCTTCGGAACACAAATTAAGATTTTTTTTAATTAAATCCAAGAGCTTTTCGACCCTGCATAGACAGCAAGGGTCCTACCACGTTCAAGGTCCAGAAAGGTACCAAGAACATTGACAAAATAGTCCATGTGACATCAGTGGTTCAACCGTCATTTTATGAAGCTATGAGAATACTTTGTTTGCAAACAAATTAAAATACCGTTATTCAAGATTTATTATCCTCCCTTTTGAATAGTACTAACAAAAAAATATTCTCATAGCTTCATAAAATGACGGTTGAACCACTGATGTCACATGGACTATTTTGTCAATGTTCTTGGTACCTTTCGCAAAGCTTACACTGCATTCCAAACCTATGAAAAGAAAAACAAAAACAGTTTGACATGTGCAGTGTTACATTCCAACTAAATTTACATTAATTGTTTAAAACACAACATAAATATTACATCCAAAAAAAAGGAGAATATTAGATGAATCACATTCAATGCAAAATAATGCCAAATTACATTTAACTAGTTAAATGGTGCTAAGAAGATCTATGCTAAAAAAATAAAATAAAACATAAGTTCCGGAAATACTAGACATTTGCTGATAATTCAACATGATTATATATTTTCGGTGTTTTAGACCGGATGTTACGTAAAGCACGTTATTTTGTACGTATAATATCAGAAACAATCACACGGTTAACAAGGTTAAGAATACCCTATAACTTACTAAAAGTAAAATTCTGTTTTCCCCTCTTTTTAACAATACTAACCTACCATAGGTGACGACTTTCCTTGTTGATCGTGTAAGTTAATGTTATTCACTCAGGTCGATTAAATATTTTTTTTTTTAAATAACTTAGTGCTCTGTTTTGTGGCGTGGCTAGATGAACAATAATCATGTTTTTTGCATTAACGTTAGCCAAAATTGATTTGCACAAAGCAAAACGCGGACGGTGATATTGAACTGACCAGCTGGCAGAGGATACTGCTTGGTCTTAAAGCCTTCCGCTAACGCAAATCAAGCAAAGATCTATAAATAAAAATAATAATAATTCTACATTGTTTTTAATTTGCATTAGGCGTATGCCTGTTTCGTATAGCTTTCGTATGTTTCTTTGATAACTTAAATACTGGACGATTCAATTAACTCCATCCACAACACACAATCCATTTAAATCCAGTTTATTGTAAATAACTATAAATTACACAATAAAATCGTGTATTCTGATACATTTCATTCAAATTTTACAAAGTAAACTGAACATAGCCTTCAAATGAAGCACGTGAAGTGAACTAGAAGATCGCTAAAAATAGCTGTCTGAGCTCGTTGGAAAATATCATACATTTCTTAAAAATAGTCTTTCCAAAACACAACGTTATATTTTACGTTAAGCATTTGTGTAATTTATTTAAGTTATTTTCGATAATAAAACTAAAAGAAAACTTACCTGAATCAGAGAACATCCAGCCCCTTCTAAAATGCAGTTGATGAGGGGAAACCCCGTGCAAAATGCCGCGGAAACAGACTGCGCATGTGCAATGACAGGAAGTGAACGCTTGAATGAAGAAATCAAAATCTTACGTTTTCCCAACTTAATTTTTTATTTTCATTGGACAAAGTAGTAGTAAACATGCAGTTGAATCTTTTTTATGAGTAAACTCAACACTGTGCTCAAAAATGTGTCCACCTAACTTATAATTTTAAGCTGAGTTAACAATTTGCAAGTTGGATTTTTTACAGTGTAAATACATTTATAATATTTTTTTTAACTCGAAATTGTGGTTGTATATCCTTGTAGTAAAAATTCCCAAGTTCCTGGAAGGGAACGTCTCAGGTTACGTATGTAACCATGGTTCCTTGAAAGGAATGAGACACTGCGTCTCAATGCCACTCTTCCGGCATCCCTGCCAGCGCTTGCTTCATTCCTAGAAGCTGACGTCGGCTCCGACACATATGCTTTTAAGCTTCCTGGTCATTACGCCACCCCACCCGTGACGTCTCGCCCTTCCATTGGACTGATTACACATGTGATTTAGAGCGTGGTCGCGCTGAAGGTGTTCCCATAGCGTTTCCGACGCAGCGTCTCGTTCCCTTCAGGGAACCAAGGTTACATACGTAACCTGAGACGTTTTTCTTCTTCTTCTTCTTCTTCTTCTTCTTCTTCTTCTTCTTCTTCTTCTTTCATATAATCCCAAACAGCAGACAAATATGTTGTCACACCTAGCAATGAATGACCAATAAACTTTATTTATCTGCTTAAGAGATATGGTTCAGTAAATCTACCTTTAACAGCAGATAAAGTGGAAAGATATGACTCATGATACATTCAAAGTATTTGATGGTGAAGCACAATGGAAAGCTAATTGGGGAACTTTCCAAATTTAACACACAGTTAATTAGGTAACTGTGATGACAACTTTAAGAGCTGCATCTGGATAGCTCAGGGCTGGTGGATTACAGTGGGTTTTGAAGGTTAGGGGTGCACAAGGTTGAGTAGATTGTGTTCACCAAAAAAGAAAACAATAGAGAGAATGGAAAATTAAATTCGACAGAGAAAATGTTGGACAGAAGGTTGAAAAAACAATTAACGTTGAATTTATGCATAGTTAATGGTTGTTATCAAAGCTCTAAACTGAATGAAAGTTTGAAAGGGACAAATGCTCAACATGTCCCTACATAATTTTACAATTGCGTCCTTTCTAATTCCTAAACTGATATTTGAGATGAATATGGATACCACACGGGATGTTGAATCATAGTTTTAATTGGGATGACAGTGAGAGGAATTTACTAATTTAATAGTGGAAAAACAAATAAAAAATTGTAATTTTTTTTGGCACCATTTGAAGACCTTGGTTAATATTTTGTAATATTCTTTGATTTCAGTCAAATCTAGTACTCTTTAATAATGCTCCATATACAGTAAATAAAGTTAACTTCATTGACATACAGCGAATTTCTACGGTGGCCGGGATGGGCCGTCTTCAATTCACTTAGTTTTGTCATGGCCACGAGATACGAAGTCGTGGGAACGTGATATTTTGTCTTGGCCACAAGATCGTTTTGTCGAGGTAATGACATCCTTCTTCGATATCTGACTTCATATGTTGATTGAATGACATTTTTTTAGTGGCTACTAGTTTAATGTGTAAACAAACCTACGTCACCATAACAACCCAGATTATCAGAGATAAGGATGTCGTTACCTCTACAAACCGATCTCATGCCCACGACATACTATATCTGTTACGGTTACGTGGTTGTAGAAAGGAGAGTCCAACGCAGTAGTAAAGAAAAGGAGTCTTAAATGAGCATCAACACACGATTTGCCATAAATTAACATCAATCCAAGACAAAGACTAGGGGAGAACTGAGGACTTATAAAGACAGGGAACAAAGGAGCAAACAAGAAAATTAATAAACACAGGTGATAAGAATGAACGATGATTAACTAATGAGAACAGGGAAAAAAAATAAGGGCAAAAAGGAACTCAAACACGTGATCGATCGGGGTTGGCGCACTGGAGGCTGGTGCAGGACAGGGACACAGAGGAGGATCAGGCAGACCTGGTGGATCAGGAGACTCGGGGGGCCGGCGGGCTTGATAGCAGAGAGGCCGGCGGGCTTGAGTGAGCCGTGGACGGCGGCAAGCTTGACTTCCCCGTGGACAGTGGGCTTGACTTTGGAGCCACCGACGGCGGACTAGAGAGAGCTGCAGCTGGCGGGCTGGTTCCGGATAGGGGCTGGACACTTTCCTGGAGGATCCCTTCCCTCCAGCTGAGTCCAATGGTGTCTGGGAGGTCCACGGGGTGATGGTAGTTGGCCCCGATCCAGAACAATGAGTTGAGCATTGCGCCGTCGAGCTCCATCCACATGGCGAGCCTGCCAAACTCTTGTGCAAACTCTTCCAGCTGGAGATCTCGGTGGGCCAGGACGGCGAAGCACGCAGTGATCTCCATATTCTGTCTTCTGTATTTGGTCTTGGATTATGTTATGATTACATGCTTGTAGAAAGGAGAGTCCAACGTAGGAGTAAACGAAAGGGTTCTTTAATGAGCATCAACACATGATTTACTATAAATTAACATCAATCCAAGACAAAGACTAGGGGAGAACTGAGGACTTATAAAGACAGGGAACAAAGGAGCAAAGAAGAAAATGAATAAGCACAGGTGATAGGAATGAACATTGATTAACTAATGAGGACAGAAAAAATAAATAAAATTTGGGCAAAAAGGAACTCAAATACAAGACAATCACGTTCCCACAAGTTGTGAGGTGTGTTCGGCTTGAAGCGGCTCTGCGCAGAATGATCAGTGTATGACATCAAATTACTGCCAGAACGATAAGAGAGCAGATGGATCTTGATGCTTTCGAATCGCTCACACAGTACTTTGATGTCATACACTGATCATTCTGCGCAGCACCGCTTCAAGTCGAACACACCTAATATAACGTTTCCACAAGTTTTTCGTGGCCATGACAAAACTAAGTGAACCGAAGACGTCCCCTCCCAGGCATTGTACATTTCAATGAAATACACAGAGAACCTAATATGTGAAATCTAAAACTTATTGTATTAGCCATACCTTTTAATTATAATTTTTGCATTAAAAAAATGAAGATCAGTTGTCATTTTATCATTATTATTATTATTCTTGAATATGACCTAGTAAAAGCTATTTTCACACACACACACACACACACACCCACACACATTTATTTATTATCCTGTATTAATCATTTAAAACGTATAATAAAAAATTACATCAGTTACACTTTATATTATATTTAATGACATTAAAATTACAATTAAGTATCCTGCTTGCTGCTTTATTTTAAATTTGAGAATGTCAAATTTGTGTGTATTACGTCACACAGACAAAAATGGAAATGCAATGTCATGCTCTGGTCACCAGCTGTTAGACTGTGAATGAGCTCAGTTTGTCCTGCCCATCATCTCAAATGTCATTGACGAGTTGAGTATCACAGAACAAACACTCTTGATGTAGAAAATAAGCACCTGTCTCCTCACTTGGAGTGAAGTGCAGAATTAATTGTTTATTGGGCCGGGAAGTGAACCGTTCAAATGTGAGGATCTGAGATGCCCCCGACACAAGCATCCATCTCATTTGAAGTATACATAAAGCTCCCATCCTCTCCAACAAGAGCATACAAGACCTAATCAAATCATTCACTACAAGGAGCGAAATGGGGTGAGTATTTACTTGTGCTGTGTTAGTGGAGAGATCTAAGGAAAACAAGTGACACATATGGAACTGAGCATTCAGTCTCATTGTCTCTTAGCGCAGAACTCTTATTTTTGTAGTTTCAGTTGCATTGCTGCTGATGAGGTTGTTTTTTATTCAAGTTCCACTAAGGTTAAGGGCTGCCTTGTGGAGATAAAATGGTAATAGTAATAGTACTGTGTGTGTGTGTGTGTCTGTGTCTGTGTCTGTGTCTGTGTCTGTGTGTGTGTGTGTGTGAGAAAGTAAAAATTCACAGTTTCCTGTTAAGGCTAAGTTTAGGTGTAGGGCAATAGCACATACAGTTTGTACAGGATACAAACCATTACACATATGGGATGTCCCCACTTTTCACAAAACCAAACATGTGTGTGTGTGTGTGTGTGTGTGTGTGTGTGTGCGTGCATGTGTGTGTGTGACCCTAGACCACAGAACCAGTCATAAGTAGCACGGGTATATTTGTTTTAAGAGCCAACAATAGATTGTATGGGTCAAAACTACATTTTAATCAGTGGTGGGCCGTCAGGGGCAACAGGGCCTTCTCTGCTTGCCCTAAATAAATAAATAATTGTGTGACTTTTTTTATTGATTATTTAGCCATAATTTTCATTTGTGTAATGTCCACACAATTGCCTATGATTAGTTTAGTTGAGGCTGAACTGGAATATCCTACAATAAAAAAGTATGGGCCAGAAATACTGATAGTGCAACCCTTTTGTTGAAAGACATCGCATATGATTTTTACGAGCAGCCAATCAAATGTTGACGTTCAACGACAGCCTGCCCCCTGGGACTAGCGATGTGCCCAGTGCTACCCCCAGCGTTAGACCGCCCCTTTAGACATGGATTTCCAAGGAACGTAAGTGAAATTCAATGAAAAGAAAATGACAGCTGCAGCCACCGGCGCCTCTACACCAGGTCTTATTGCCGATCTACATTCACAGCGCTCCTTTGCAGATAAAAGAGAATAACTGAGAAAGGAAGACCTAAACTGAATTTGCTAACAAAGGCAAGCAAAGGTTTTGTGCGCCATTTCAATGATTGCAACTATGAGGGTTATGAGTGGCTAACAGCTAGCACTGAGCACAAGTTATTTTGTTGGATGTGTTTACTTTTAATCTGAGTAAAGGGATTGGAATGACAGACCCATGGACTTTAATTACAAGTGATAGGTGAGTGCCTTATTATTTGATGAGTATTGTATCATGCACATTGTTATGGAGGTGTATGTGGTGCATTGATAATACTGTGGTGTGGTGTGTAGATGTCATGAATCTGGTTACCACTGCACATCACCCATGGACTACATCTCCCATCATGCACTGCACTCACACATTCCCGTCCACCATTACACCAATCACACAGCTGTCACCATTCACTCATTAGTCTTGATTGTCTCACCACACCTGCACCTCATTCACTCTTTCACTTAAAAGCAGCACACAAACACTCACCCATTGCGAAGTCTTGTTTTGCCCTGGTTAACATTTCCGAGCGTTTTCCCTAGTGTGTCTATCCGTGTACTACCTGGACTGTTGACTCCCTCTCCTGATCGTTTGCTGCCTGCCTCGCTGACCCCATCTGCTTTCTGGTAATCCTCTCTGTCTGCCGCCTGCCCTGACCCATTGCTCTGCCTCTGATTACGACTCTGCCTTGTCTACGTTGCCCTCGATACCACTGCTTGTTATTTGCCTGTTTAACCTCCTCTTTGTATTAATAAAGTTGCAAGTGGATCTACTCTCGCCTCTGACCAGTCATTCGCTACAGTAGATGTCTAGTGTTTGTACAGTTTTGCTGCTTTGGGCGTATCGTAATTTTAGAGTGACGTGAATGAGCATAGTGAACCGTGTATTGGCTGATTACTTTTACTGACCATCTAGGGAAATTTACTCAGAATTTATCCCACCCTAATCTAGCCTACTGTTGAAATTGTTGATCAGCCATCATTGTTGTTGAGAGCCTGTGTGCGGAATAATATGTGCATTATATGTGTATGGCTGCGTTAGCTGTAACAGAGATGTGTAAGATGTGTACATGTTGTCAGGGTGCGTGAGGAGAGAGATGAGGCGATGACTCAAATGCAGGAGAATGTGTTTTAATAATAAAATAAAACAAAGATAAACAAACCATCCCCAAGGGGAAAAACAGGCGGCCAGGCAGTGAACCACAGAACAGGCAACATGAAACACACACGACATAAAACAACGGATCAGCACAGGACTACAGACACCAGGAGGCTAAAAAAGGGAGACAAACGAGGGAGACACAGGTGGAGCAACAGAAACAATGATTGGGTAACAAGATGGGAGAGGACAGACAATAGACAGGGGAGCACATGGCACAAACAACAAGCCAAGTGCTCAACATACAGAAACATCTGGTGGTCGGTCAGGGCAAACCAGCTGGATCGTGACACATGTAGTTTACATTTGCTTACTGAAGGCCCTGACTGAAACCCCATGGTACGCCACTGATTTTAATAATTATCTAAATGTTTTTATAGTGAGCATATTATCATCTACAAGATAGGCCTCTGTGTGCACATTCATGTTCGTTCACAATGCAGTGCAATGTGTATCAAAGCAATTATATTTTTTAGTATACTAGACCATCCACTTGTTGTCCCAAAAAAACAAAAAATTAAAAAAGGAGTGACTAATGAATTGGGAGAGAGCTCAAGTAGCCTATATAGCTGCCTAATGCAATCTTTGTTTGACATGCATAAAAATTGCATACAACTGTGTGTGGACATTTAAATGTCTATACCATTGAAAGCATGGTATTGTGAGCTGAGAAAGAATATTTGAGCAGCTGTTTCATGCATATACATGACAAGCGGTTTGCCAGCCCTTCTCCTTACAAACAATGTTGTGAAAGCAAATTAGATTTTTGCAGTTTGCATTCCGTCATATGCTGAAATTTCAAATTACATTAATTTGATCATACAGTCCTCTCACCAATTGGATGATACATGTCCGGAAATCCGGCAGCCATATCACCCTGCAGCCAAGACTGGTTGCCCACTGACGCTAAGCAGGGCTGAGTCTGGTCAGTACCTGGATAGGAGACCTCCGTGGAAAAACTAGGTTGCTGCTGGAAGAGGTGTTAGTGAGGCCAGCAGGGGGTGCTCACCCTGCAATCTGTGTGGGTCCTAATGCCCCAGTATAGTGACGGGGACAATATACTGTAAAAAGCACCGTCCTTCGGATGAGATGTTAAATCAAGGTCCTGACTCTCTGTGGTCATTCAAAATCCCAGGATGTCTTTCGAAAAGAGTAGAGGTGTGACCTCGGCATTCCTAGCCAAATTCGCCCATTGGCCTCTGACATCATGGCCTCCTAACAATCCCCATATCTGCTGATTGGCTGCATCACTTTGTCTCCTCTCCACTAGTAAGCTGGTGTGTGGTGGGCATTCTGGCGTTCTATGGCTGCCGTCACATCATCCAGGTGGATGCTGCGCACTGGTGGTGGATAAGAAGATACCCACTGACAATGTAGAGCACTTTGAGTGCTTAGAAAAGCAGAAAAGCGCTATATAAATGTAATGAATTATTATTATGTCAAATGGTTAATTTCCTAACATTAACATTTCTCACTAAAACTTTGCACTTGTCCTTTTTTATTTTCAAAGGATCTTCTTCAATGCAATTGATAAATAATAAACTACTGAATAATACAAATTATGTACTTTATCCTGTTTACTGTAACCTGATATGTTTACATATGATATGTTTGCTCCATTTACATTTATTAATTTAGCAGACATTTTATCCAAAGCGACTTACAATTGAGGAATACAATAAGCGATACATTATAAAGAGGCAAACAGACACAAGAAGTGCTTGTTCAGAGCAAATTCTAGCCAGACAGTGAGAGGTAAAGGGAAAGAGAGCAAAGTTAAGGAAAGAGAGTCAAGTTTTTTTTTTTAAGTCAAGTGATGACGGAATATATACGTTTTTAGGTGTCGCTTGAAAATTGTCAGGTGGATGGCAAAGTCATGCTGTAGAGTTGTAGAAATCATGCTCTAGAGATACCTATCACATATTTTAATAATCATTCAAAATCAGATATCGTTCAAAAACTTAAATGCACAAAATTTATCCTGTAAGAAATGTTTTGAAACTGTGCATTGTATTACAATTGAAAAGGTAAAACATTTTAGTAGTCTCCTCCCCCTATAGTGGGTGGTGTCATGTTTCATATTACATAATTTTTTAGAATTTAATCAAAACATTTTCACATTTTTACAAAACATGTATAGTTGGAAAAGTCCCATGGTTCCATATTTGGTAACTTTTAAAAATAACAAAAACAATATATAGAGTTTTGGGTGTCACCTAGTGTTTTTTCTTATTTATTTATTTTTTGGTATAACGCCTAAACAAATGTTTTGTGATATCAACTTCAAATTTGGAACATAGGTAGACTTAGACGTGTCTTTAATTTTACAGCAATTTTAGACTTCAAAACATTTTGTAAAATATTAATTTTATATGAAATAAAAAAATAGTACAGTACTATTTCTTTAAAGTAAACTTAAACTTCTATAGCTTTTTACACTTTCTTTTTTTCGGGCAAACCCATCAATCAGAACATGGCAAGCCGAAATGGCGGCCACATAGATTCTGAGAGTACCAGGACATGTGCCTGAGGACATTTTCTCTTGCAGGAACTCCAGCACTGAAACAACTTGGCAGTGAACTGGGTCTACATGCTGTCCCATACACCAATTTTCGAAAATGTGCCATTTGAAGGAATAATTACTTCTAGTGGAGGGAGTCTCCTTCTAGTGGATGACTAGCTTTGAATAGTCTCGACTGTGTAGTCTGGAAGCCCAGCATCTCTCAATTGGTCCTCTTCAGGGGCCAGACATGAAGGTCCAGATCTCTCCTGACCGGAATCGCCCACGGCGAGCCGTCGAGGAGGGATATTAGATCTGAGAACCATTCTCTGGTCGGCCAACGGGACTCTATCACTAAAACGCGAGACCCCTGTTGAAGGACCTTGGCCAGGACTCCCGGGAGCAGAGCGATTGGGGGAAATGCATAAAGACCCTGTCTAGACCACGTATGGGCCATAGCATCCAGACCCAGGGGAGCTGAAGGAGTCAGAGAGAAATAGAGGGGACATTTTGCTGTCTCGTGTGAAGCAAAGAGGTCCACCTCTGCTTCGTAAAATCTTTCCCAGATTTGACTGACTACTTCGGGGTGGAGTTTCCATTCCACATGTGTCAAAGCTTGTCTGGACAGCAAGTCTGCTCCCACATTCATATGCCCGGGGATGTAATTAATCGTCCTGAGGGATAGGAACTTGTCGTGTGCCCATAGTAGAACCTGCTGCGCTAGCCTGTTCAGGCACTCCCTTTAGGACATGGTAGCCTCTCAACTGATGGAGGAAGTATTTCAGGTCCCTAAATAGAGCCATAATTTCGAGGCAATTGATGTGCCAATCGAGAAGATGGCCTCTCCCGATCTCTTGGGCTGGCCGGCCATCCAAGACCGCACCCCAGTCTATGAGGGAAGCGTCTCTCATTAGCATCTTGCGATGACAACACGGACCTAGAGTTTGACCCAAAGTCAGAAACCGGGGTCTGAACCAGATAGAAAGTGTGCGTAGCCCCTGGCGCGTAACCCTTATTTGCCTCTGGGGATTGGACCTTGGATGAAATCCCCTGGCTCTGAGACACAACTGAAATGATCTCATGTGCAGGAGGCCCAACGGTATTACCGTGGATGCAGCTGCCATGAGACCTAGAACCCTCTGAAGGTAATGAACAGTAATTCTATGGACTAACTTGATGTTCTTTAGGGTGTATAGAATGGATTCGACTGCGAGCCCGAGCTGATCATGCTGATCATCGTCAGAGATAACTTGTGCACATGGTGGCAAGCACCTCCTAACTGATGTACTAAACATGATCTACTTTTTATGCCTTTTTTTCTTTGTTTTCACAACACAGAGGAGACAACACACATACACAAAGCGGTCTCGAAGACAAAGACACTCACGTGCTTTTTCGAACAGGTCGAACAAAGAATGTTCTCATTAGCATTTGATAAGCAGCATCGAGTAGCTTTCAATGAGGAACACATTATCCAAACATATCCTAAAACTAATTTGCACTGCTCTTGGTAGATTGTGTTGGTCATTATTGGTCATTATGGAAATGAGATGTTGAAACTGTGTTCTTGTTGAAACTGTGCTAACCGCTCAGACAATATACAGAATCAACCAAATGTTGCCATAAGGTAAATATATTAAGTTTCTGCAATATATAATTCTATCGAAGAAACGTAATTTCCTGTAAAGCTGCTTTTCAACAATTGTATCGTGAAAAGCGATATACAAATAATCTTGAAATTCTTTGATTTGCACATTGTCAGTAGATCACCCACAAAAATGTACACTCCCATCTGCACTTTTTTTTTTAATTGCGCTCTTGCGCTAATTTACTTTGTTTAGTAAATCTGCCCCTAAAAGTCCAGATTTGTTGCACTTAAGTAGACTCCTTTCTCACAAGACATTGATTTTACAGTAGTAATACATTAGTGTAAACATTGTTTGGTGTACTCAAACAACGACCCCTTCATTATGTACTAAACTACAGTATATTGTTTTGGTTTTTGTAATTTGTTGATTGAATTACAGACACAGCAGCTCATGGTGACCTTCTGTTTTCTGGTTTGTTAAAAAAGATGCTAGCCTTCATGACCTTTGTCTCCAGCACATAATGCAATATGCTGCCCTGATGTGTGCTCTGGTTCGACCAAGCAGAATCACTTATCAGATAACGCTGAGAAAAATTTGAATGAAAAGGAAGCATCCCTAAACATTCCCCTCTGTGACTTGAAGTGCACTTTTATTTTGAAAACACAAACAATATCGTCCTTGCTTCTGCGCTGCTGTGATTGGCTAAAATCTCTTTTGTGTTTGCACTTTTATGCGGTCCATTGAATGCACAGATGAAAAAATCATCTAATTTCACCTTGATGTGCTGAGCGATGCTGGGCTGTGAAGAGGCTTTTACTTGATATGATTTGTTTGCCGCCGCGAAAGGGAAAAAAAATTGAACATTACTGCAAGGTAACTGAATAACAGAGGACTCATGCTCTCCGAGTGGTGTAAATAAGTGCTCTAAAATACCTCAATACTACACAATGTCACAAGAAACTGCTTTCTGCTGTAGGCATAACATAATTTACAGCCGTAGAGGAATTTTGCATCGTGGAGCAGCGGAATAGGATTTTGTGCAAAATAATACAATAACTAGAGTCCAGGACATGACCGAAACCATTCCACATTTATACACATTTATAAAAAATAAGTAACTTATCTTAACCCTGAAGAAAACTAACAAGTACACAAAAGGACAGAGACACGAGTGTCATAAAAAGAACATAACACAACATTTTGTGGTGGTATTGAACTCATGAGATGTTCACATGCTCACTCACTCTGTATTCAATACAAAGTCAGTGACACATGTATATATATATATATATATATATATATATACAGCAAATAAAAAATATACAGAGTTTTTAATGTATGATGTTAGTCATGCCACGTCTGTTCTGAAAACGAATCTGTTCTGACCATTAAAATTGAAACATGTCTAACAATATAGATGTGGTTTGGAAAAACTGGATCTTATAGGTGAATTATTCTCACTATTCAGAGCACTACTCTCTCATGACAAACAACATACATCATCATTATTTTAATTTTACAAACTACATGTCTATATATATAAAGTTACTAATACAGTGTTATTTTAGGATCACTGAGATCATTTTTAGCAGTAGTATGATTTTGTTTAACACAAGGTCTCATTAGTTGATGTTGGTTAATGCATAAGCTAACATTAAAGGGATAGTTCACCCCAAAATAAAAATTATGTCTTCATTTACTCACCTCCAAGCAGTTCCAAACCTGTATGAATATCTTTGCTCTTTTAAACACAAAGAACCCTTTCTTCATATTCTGAAGAATGTGGGAAACAGAGCAGTTCTGGGGCACCATTGACTTCCATAGTATTTTTATTTCCTACTATTAATGGTGCCCCCAAACAGCCTGGTTACAAACTTTCTTCAAAAAAGCTACTTGAGATTGAGTAAATGATGACAGAATTTTCATTTTTGGGTGAACTATCCCTTTAACTTACAATGTGCTACACGTTTTTATAGTATTTTCTAATCTTTGTTTATGTTAGTTACTGTTCATTGTTAGTTCATCGTTCGCATATATTTTCGTTTTTTTAAGCATTTCTGTTTTTTTCAGTTTCAGTTAACTATAAGAACTATAACTATAACAATTATTTATTACGTAAACGTTTTTTAAATATGTATTTAATAAATGTATTACATTTATTTGTGACTTTAAATTAATTTCAAAAATGCATTTTAACTTGCATATAGTTTGTTAAAAACAAAACATACTGTATAAATAATGTATGTTTTTATTGCCTGTCTGAACCAAGCCTATGTAACAGTGAAGTGATGATTGTATGTATTAATTCTACTCTACTAATCAGTAAAGTACTAGCTAATCCTAACTCTACTCGTTAATTCTACTTAATTATGAGTCATTCTAACTTTCTCCAAAACTCTCAGCAAACCTTTTAAACTTACAGTCATGTCCTGTCTCTTATGGGACACTATATCATATACCTCTCTAATCATGCCCCTTTCTTGTTTTCTTCACTGTATTTACAGACCTTTGGCAAAAGGTTTTCAATGTATGACCACATGCAGCTTAATACTGTTGGAGATACTGCCCAGGTCTTTTTTTCATGTCGGTTTCTCTCAGTTCCAGGAAATCTCCTCTTGATTCTCATTTGATTAACTAGGATGTTATACATTTTTTCAAACTCCTCACTAGTACATTCCTCCAGGTATTGAGACAAATCCAGCAAGTGACCCACAAAATAAAAGACAGACCTCATTCCTTATCAGCTCTCCTTCAGTCATACATTTAATGGATTGGTTTTAGCATAATCTACAGTGAGGACACAAATGCTTTTGTGTCCTCACTTTCTTTGTAAATTGTCTCTGCATTTTACATAAAGGCCACTTTCATATATTTCAGTATAATATGAAAGGCCTTCAAAGATCAATATAATGACTATTAGCATTTCAAAGGTCTTTGCACTTCTTGTAGGGCTTTAGCACCGGCAATATCTATGTCGCAACACAATACTCAGACTTCAGTAGTGCATGTAATCCATTTCTTTAAATAAGATCACTTAGGCACATTTTTCCTCAAGAGAGACTTTGTGCAATAGAACAATCATGCTTAGTAGTTTGCCTAATGAGAACGCTTTTTATCAGCTGCATGCACACAAAAAAAATGTGTCCTCTAGTTTGCTGCTTAATTTTGAGTGTGTGACACATCAGTTGAACTGATAACCAGTCAAACCTCAGCAGTGCACTGAATTAATCTAAACTTGTTTACCCACCAACGTAATTGAAAGACTCATATGAGCTTGCTTGGATGGCTAATCGGGCAATTATGTAAACCCGTGATTCATTTTAAAAAGTTCAATGGTGAGAGAGAATGATATCTGGAGGCCAAATTATATGCAACCCTTTGCCCCAAGGCGTCTGATTTAGCAATGTCACTATACAGACACAAAAAGCACCCTATAGCACTTTATTTACTTTAATTGTTTTTTTCAGATATTGTGTTTATACTTCAATATACCTTTTTATATGTGTATTGTTGAATAAAGGGTAGGTTAAGTGATAGGGTTCAGAATGACTCAAAATATTGCAGTGATTATGTATTTGTGTAGTCCAACCTGGGAGTTAGCATCACCCTGGTGCCCTAGAAAAAAATCTTAATAAGATTTTTCCATTGCTTTTCTGATTTCTTTTGCAGAAAATAACCTGACCAAGAAATCTTCATGATTTTTAAATGTTTTGTTTATCGTGATAATGCATTTTTAAGCCTAAAAGCGATCACCAGAAGTGAAAAAGATAAATGTAGGCCATAAACGAACTACACAATGGATGCCTGACTTCAGGATCACCACCGGGGAAGCTTCCAACAGCTCGTTAAGTCTTTATTTGAAAAACATTTTCCCTGAGAGTTTAGATTGCAAAAGTGTGATCATAAACAGGAACTACCATCAACTAAATTCAACAAAATGATTGTATTGTGCATTTGGAAAAGTGTCAAACTTATATCAAAAATGACATTATCAACTGACAAAAAAAAAAATGTATAGCCTGAGTGTACTGTAAGTCGCTTTGGATAAAAGCGTCTGCTAAATGCATAAATGTAAATGTAAATATAATTTTAATGATAAAATGTGAATATGCATTTGTCTACACACTCAACAGCTCAACCTCTGTGTTTTTTGTTTTGTCTTGAGCTGTTAACAGAAAGTAGGTCATCTCATTTTATTCACCAGCATTGAGAGTGTCAGGGTACTGAATTGAAGGCAAAATCTCCATTATTTTGCCCCTTTACTCATTCTTTCATGGAACAATTCATTACTTTGAAATTGTTCTAAAGCTATCTTTTATTCTCAGCTGTAAGGCCCTCTGCTTGTTAGTGTAAAATTATCCATGCAGCACATATTGAGTGAAAATGTTCCTTTTGAAAATCTCAATGTACAAGTGCAATTCACTCAAGAGCTCTACAGAGTCAAATAAAGAAAGTAGGGTTTAACAAAACAATTTTTTTTACCAAATGTCCTTATCCAAGCTAAAACAATAGCAATAGTGAAAGCAAAACAAATCCAACACATTGTACCATCCTGGTAGAAGATATAGTAAACGTTTATGGATGCTGTTACTATATCATGTTTTTAAAATGGTTGGACTATCTGCTTAATAAAATGTGGTATAGTGGTTCTAGTCTCAATGAAACAAGTCATTTCCTGCTCTGTTTAACTTGGGGGAAGAAACACAGTAGCCTATCCATCATCATTTGTGTCATGCACATCAACAGCTACGCTCATCCAATCACATCTAGTTTGCCATACTGCACAGGGCTGCTAGTGCTGTGGATATTTTTAAGCAAGAACTGCTGCATGGCACACACCTTCAATACATTTTAGATAACCTTGTTGAGGCTTGCTCATTTTAAGGGGACAGAGTTAGTCGCTGGCCACTGGTTTGGCAAGAATATTGTCTATGTCAGCTCCTGCCAAAGGAGATCTAATTCCCAGTTTGTGGCCTCTGGTGCAAAACATTATGGACATCTATTGTTGAATTCAAATGTCAAACCATCCATGTCTGCTGGTGCATTGGTCCTTGTATCATGATGAATTTCTGTTGGTGTGATGGGGCGAGTCTCTATGCAGAACATCGGTTGGTGGAGTAAGCGGGAACAGTATAGGAATTCCAGAAACCTAAGGTTATACTGTACATCATCAACAAAGACTGAAAGTTTAGATTTTCTGGTTGAAGCATTATCTTCAGGCTTGGGCAACATGACCAATGCAGTGATAGCATGAAGGAGTTAATGTTGGAAAGACATTTCACCTACAATTCACCTTTGTTCACCTTCTGAAGATGAAGTGAAAGCTAACAGATTGATGCCAGCTGTTTTTTTTTTCCCACTGCCACTGCCTGTGTTGGTTTATGCCCACAGGAGAATCTCAGCCATCAGACGAGTTATGGGGAATCTGGGTTGTTAAACTTTATACCTTTAGTTCTTCCAGCCTGCCATTTTGAAAGATGTCAGCTGGAGTTTTTTCATTTCATTCCAAACCTTGAAGTAAAAGTATTTTAATGTTTTAGTGCTGAGCCTTATAAGAAAAAGTAACTCATGAATATGGGAAGAGACAATTGTTTGAATAGAACAAATGGCAGGATATCACTGATTTAATGAGCTTCAGAAAATATTGTTTTACTCTGTTCTGCCCTAAATGATGCTTTAAACGAATTTAGCAGTTTTGTTAACTTCCCCTAGCCAAATATACACCCTTCAAAAACCATCCTTCAAAGTTATTTTGCAGCAATTTTGAATGGACAAAATTATTTACAGATAATATATGTATACAGAGTATATACAGATAAAGTGCTTCTGATTTAAATAGTTTCACATATGTGACTTGCTAAAAACAACTCCATCACCAGTGGTTTTCAACCTTTTTGACTCAAAAAGTCCTACACAATTTTTGATGGCCTCCCATATTGGCTTAGTTATTTCCTCTAGTATTTCTGCTGTAATTAAGTCAAAGCTGCTTGCTTTATTAACATAAAGTGGAAGCACTGAAATAATTAAATTATATTCCTGCACATGGCCACTTGGGAAGTTTACTAAGGCTTCCTAGTTAGGGACCACTAGTTTAAAGCACCTTTAAAACAATGTGAACAAATTGAATAAATGGAGGGATTTGATGCATGGTTTTTATATGAACCTTTCCAATCGAAATTCATTCGTTAGCTCATTCGAGAAAACAAACTCATCAACACGTATTGGGCACATCTTAAATGTATTGACCCAACAAACACACTCTGATTAATTCACTGCTGTTGGAAATGAAGCCTCTACAGAGTTTGTATAGCTTGCTGTAGAGATCCCAGCAGGAGAGTCAAGTACCATGTTTATGTAAGCATGTTTGCTTCAGTATAGACTTATACACGTCAGGTAACATCATCTTCACTCGCCTGCCCCCAACCAATGGTGTATTTGCACTGTTAGGAAACAAATTATAATAGCAAAGTGAGGGACTAGTGTCTCTCATTTTGCACTTAAAAATGCATCGGGGTTAGTAATATCCAGAATGAGAAACCCCCCCTACTTGACCATTCTATCAGAGAGCTTGTTCTTAGTCTTGGCAAATTGACTAACTTGTTTGGCTTTTCCTCTCACCTTTCCTCTTTCCTGTTCCCCTGACAACTGCCTATAAACTGAAAGACATTTGTTATGGACATGTCTTAGACAGAAATTGAACCCCAAGGATGCCAACATGGTCAATTAAAAGTGAAGATGTTAGCAACTACACGCATGGAATCAATACTCATTTTCTTTCCGCTGGAGATCCCTCAAACTCAGGTTTGGGCTTTTAACATTGTCAGCTGAATTTCTTCTTATATTAAAATGAATCGAATATTACAGTGAATTGGACTTCAGCTGGACCCCAGAGATCCATGGCTAAATGACTGGGTAATTAAGGAGGTGTGAAGGGTTTAATGAAGACATAACGAAATGTAATTAGTTTCAAATCAACCACACTTGATTGAATATAAACTCTTTTAACATAGAGGAAAATTATTTTTCCACTCAGTTTGGGTTCCTTTAAGGTAGATCTTTGGACCTTGCAGTTGAAGAAAAATGTCAGCCATAGCTATTGCAGTTAGCACTAGTAATGTGCATTTAGTCCCAGCTTTAGCTTTAGTTCTGGTGGTGGTTGAGGAGATTCATCCCTTCTATGTAAAGTACTTTGAGTACCCAGAGAAGTGCTATATACATGTAATTAATTATTATTATTATTATTATGATTATTATTATAGTTCACATAAATTAGATTGGCTTTGAATGTCCAATTAAAATGGTAGTAAATTATTCGTTTTAAATAAACAAAGTGTTCAAATTCAGCAGCTTCATATAGGTCCAAAACATGCTCCTACAAATGCATATTTGTGTGCACTATTGATCACTTAGCAAGCATGGACCATTTTGTGTAGTTTTTAAATGATTTCCAAAGCATACAACAACAACAAAAAGCTTTTCACAGTTATACATCACTCCTTTTTGCACCCGCATAGCTTCTGATTCAATGCACTTGGGTGTTATGTCACATCAAAATGCAAAATCATCCAGCATCTGACCGCTCTGTCAACTGTGAGGTTTTCCTATAGAAAAAACATACTAAATCTGTGGCATTATCGTTTGCTCCATCCAATACCTAATTTACCAACAAGTTACCAACTTGTACTCTTTTTTTTAGCAACTGCAAGTGAAAATGGCACAAATTGTATCTTCAGCATTAAGTTCTTCCCTGAACAACACTGGAAGGGTTTTATTTTTGTATTATTATTTTTATTTTTGGGTCAGATTAAATTTGGGTCAGATTCACTCACACACCTTAGCATGTAAAATGCACTCTTAGAGGAGTTTTTTCATTATTTTTATTTTTTTCTAAAAGCCTGTCAGGATCATGCATTCAAACATACAAAGGACGAATATGTGACATGAAAGCAAGCTGTAATTTAAAATTGAGGATTATAATAAATACATACATGTAGAATGAATGATCACTGATAATGCTATTTAATGCACTGTGTTATCAATTTGAATAATCACAGTGCCTGGTTTAACTGTTTTGGAGGAGGTGGTTAGAGAATAATGTGCAGGCTTTTGCACAAAAAAAACACTGAGCAAAAAGTCACTGCTGTTTGGTGAATTCACCTCACAGAACTTATAAAAATATCTGCAATATAATTGTTTTATTATTGATATACATGGTCAAAGTGTATGGACAATATATGGTTACTTGGAACAGAAAACAATGATTTCAAGATATAACTGCGATTGTATTGCTCTGCAGGCTTGCATTCTTTTCAATTTGCATATTGAAATCAGTTTGTTTATGTTTTATGAGCATTCAAATCATGCCAGACAGGTGTCTGGGTAATTTCCATGTATAATGTCAGGTAATTTGAAATTAGCCAAACCGCAATGAGAAGGAATCAAACAATATCCGATTTGCAATTTAAAAAAAAAAGTCAATATGCAATATTTATAAAGGATTATTTACTCCCACAAATATTTATGCAATCCAGTGACATTCTAGATGCTTGGATTGATTCTGACAGCACAACCCTGCCAATCTAGCCCACATGCTAATTCCAAAGGCTGTTAGATCAGATCAGAGCAGTTCAATGGTGTGTTAAACACCCACAAGAGAAAGTTACAGCCTCTTCATCAGATGCAACACCTATTTTTGGACATGTGGACTAATGGAAGTATGTTTCAATCGTTTTTTTTTTTACCAGCTTGTCAAACATTTAAAGTTCCTATTATAGATCAGGAAGTGGCAGCGATATAATTTGTTTTGTGATAAGCTCTCATACGGCTTATTGCGTAAACTTAATTACTATAAAGACAACAGCTTGCACAACAAAACTTTTGGTGTTCAAGATTAATTAAACACATAAATAAATACATTGTCCTAATTATTTTAATAGAGAATAATAAATAAATAAAATAAAAAACCCAACCCAATAAATATTATGGGTAACAATTTATTTTAAAGTCCAATTTTCACTATTAACTAGTTGCTTATTAGCATGCATATTACGATCATATTGGCTGAACTTTAGTATAGAAATGCCATATTCTGCATGGTCATATTTTAGAACTCTTAATCCTACCCCATAGAACTACATTACTAATAAGCAGCAAATTAGGAGTTTATTGAGACAAATGTCATTGTTAGTTAATAGTGAGAATCGGTCCCTAAACTAATGTGTGACCAAATTATGTTTTTAATTTTAGTTTTGAATTTGAATTTAAGGAATTTTTAAGGAAATCAAAGTGCTTACCATGTTTATTTTAGGGTATTGTAATGATGAAAACATTCATTAGCTCTAAAAAGTTGTACAAAACAGATCAAAATAAATCCAAAATGAGTTTAATGCACAGGAAATTCCCAAGAGGATACAAAAGCAGTGTTATACACATATCGGCTTAATCATCTCCAGCTTCAGAAGTGAAAGTGGTGTGAAATGTGTTTGAAACGTGGCAGCTGATGAGAAATGTAAGGCAAGGCAAGGCAAGTTTATTTATATAGCACATTTCATACACAGTGGTAATTCAAAGTGCATTACATAAAAGAAAGTGAAATAATCATTCACAGCAATGAAAACAAGGAGTAAAAAATAATAAAACAAGGAATTTTAAAATAATATAGAAATTGATTTAAAATGAAATTTAAAATAGTTAAATAGAAAAGGATGTAGATTATGTTAACTTTTAGATTGCATATCTCAAAATCGTCACTGGATGATGCAACAATCAAACTGAACCATCACATTAGCTGATTAAAACATTGCATTAATTTGTTGTAGCATGTCGGCTTGGATAAAGAAAACAAGAGTTTTGCAAATTGATCACTTGTACTCAGATACTCTTTCCCTTTTAATGAGACGTTTCTTGTAGTGATACACAGAGGGAGCGGCTTGAGAGATGAAAGTATGTGGTCAGTGGAGCAGATGCGGTGTTAATTAGCCATCCTTCCACTGAGATGCTGAGTACATATTGTCTAGAGCTCAGGTTAACCTCAGGTGTGCTCAGGTGTGTGTGTGTGTGTGTTTGTATATATATATATATATATATATATATGAGAAATCTTATAATAAAAGACTTTGATGAAATGTATTTACAATAAAAGCAAGATTATTCTGAAATATTATTATTATTATTAATTTATTTATTCATCTTAAGACAAAACTAGGAGGCCAAAAAAATGGAGAAGTGCCAATGTTTACTCATTTAATTCTCAGAACTGTGTCTGTTTAAACTTTGTGTATAATGTCAATAAAATAATGGAACTTTTTAATAAAATTTGCCCAACAATTAAAATGCTGATTGCACAGGAAGTTAAGAACATCCCTGAGGCACTTTAACAAACTTCATGCTCAATAAACTGACAAGCATCTTGAAAAACGGTTGGTGAAAAAGAAAAAACACTGACAAAAGCTGCCAACTGCCAATTAGAACAGTCAAACAGTCTGAATCCATTAACCAGCCGACTCTTCCCGACATCCTGTAAAAAAAACAAAAAATACTGAGATGATAGAGCCTAAATCTCTCCCACAACTCAATCATTACAACAGCACACAGACACCAAGGTGACCTTAGGCTTCAATTTGCCCATGGAAACGTTGATAAACACTTCGTCATTCCACAAAAATGAGTCGGGAAAGAGAAGGAAAGCCAAAAAAGCGTTGTTTGTTTAAATAATAGAGTGAGAGCCACAGTCTTGTCAATTCACATTGTCATGCTGTCAGGCCAAAACCCCACCCCTAACTGACAGCCCCTGACATTAGGCCAGCTGAGATCAATCGTCTGCTGTGAGGGACAAAAGAAGTGTAACCTTTGTAATTGCAGTCATTAGCCACGTAGCTTCAGCGCTGAGATGGTGGCAAGCTCGCGGTACATGCCTGCCGTTGTCTGGCACCGTAATGAAGAGGGGAAACCATGGGGATCATAACTTTCCGTTGGATGATGTGTGGGGGATTTATGACGCCATGGCCCATTTTCAAAATGGCTGAGGAGGAAATATCATTAATGTCAAGGCAGAGAGGCTTTCAGTATAATGGACAGCATCCAACTACACTTAAGCATCTACGTTAGCTGTTTCCTAGCAATTGGTTCACTTACCACGATCAAATACAGAGAAATACAGACATGGGCATTGCACAAACTTGTAAAACCTTTGTTAAACGACCCACTGCTCTGTGGCTAAAAGGTGTAGTATGCAAGGTGGAAGCAGACTCTGAAGATTATACAGAAGACTGTATGTGAGAAATACTGTATACCATCACTCCATCACTGTGACTGAGACACTTGAACAACTATTGAAACTCCTAAGATGTGCTTAATTGTATGCCTGCTTATAATGCTCTCCTCCATTATTTCAGCATCATTAGATGAATAACTTCCCTCAATAAGAATTGCACCTTACAAAACTTTTTAGTTCCATTGCATTTTAGTTCCCTATCAGTCGGTCACTCTCGACGTCACGTCGGAGGACCGACGAATTGGGATCTCGCTTAGAGAGACCTATCCACTTTGAGTGTAAACTAAACGAGCCAATGCACATTGGCATGCGATTATTGCATCCAGCTGCCGCTGATCACAGCGTGAGTATAAGTAGCAGCAGGTGCAGCGCATATTGAGCTTTTCGCTTCGGAGCCGAGTGGTGCTTATCGTTCTGCTCCAGACCTATCCGAAAGCAGTGCCTTCAAAGTCTCTGGTGTTGGTGGACGGCGATTCAGCGGTGGTGGTCTCCCTTGTCGAGTGGGTTGCACGCATCAGGCTGCACTACCCCCTGTTGTGTTGCAGCGGCCATCTCCCCTGTGCGCTTCATCACGCTAAATCGCAAAATCTTCTCTAAAAGAGCTTTAAGACGCGTCTTTTCAAAGATGCCCTTCCGCCCGTGCGTTTCTGGATGCGGTCGTTACCTGGCGCCGGGTGATGGTCACAATCGCTGCCTCTCGTGTCTGGGCATTGAACACGCTGAGGCGGCTTTTGTGGACGAGTTATGCCCCCATTGCGGGGGGATGACCGTCGCGTGGCTGCGGACCAGGCTCCGCTTCCTGCAAAGGGGCGGGGTACCTGTGCCTCTGCCGAGATCTAGGGTTCTACTTCGGGCAGTAGCCGGGCTGGTCTTATGGTGACAGTGAGGAATTCCCCTCCAAAAAGAGCGAGGGCTCCTCCTGCCACCGGCACTTCGTTACCAATGGAGCTGCCTAGGGAACAGGCCGGCCCCTCCCATGGAGGGGGGGACCGCTTGTATCCTTTGGCGCTCCCCCCGACGATCGGATGTCAATCGCTACATCGGAGGGTGAGTCAGACCAATCCGGAGATGATGGTTCAGTACCGTTGCCACCCTCTGGGCGGTCAGCGGTGCCGGATTCGGATCCGGAAATGGTGGCTATGCTTGCCCGGGCCACTGAGAGTGTTGAGCTCGAGTGGAGGCCTCCATCGTGTCCCGAACCCCTTAAGGCTGGACGATTGGTTTCTCGGGGTGGCCCGCGCTGGTTCTCAGGGCCCCACCCCGGTGCCTTTCTTCCCGGAAGTGCATGATGAGCTCACTGGAACATGGACGGCACCTTTCACTGCCAGAAACCGCTCCAGTTGCCCATCCTCCCTCGCCACCATTGATGGCGGAGCGGCGGGGGGGTATACAGAGGTCCCGCCGGTGGAGCGATCAGTTGCGATGCAATTGTGTCCAAGGACCGCTTCCACCTGGCGCGGTAATCCGTTGCTCCCCTCCCGGGCCTGTAGGCACTTGTCGGCCCTGACCGGCAGTGCTTATGCGGCCTGCAGAGATGCTGCTTCAGCCCTACACGCTATGGCGTTGTTGCAGGTTCACCAGGCCAAGGCACTGAGGGACCTGCATGAGGGTGGTCACGACCCAGGAGTTCTCAGTGAGCTTCGGACCGCCACGGACCTCGCGCTACGAGCGACGAAGGTTACGCCGCGGTCTCTGGGCCGTGCCATGTCCACCATGGTGATCTGGCCGACATGAAGGAGGCAGACAAGGCACGGTTCCTGAATGCCCCCGTGTCCCAGACCGGCCTCTTCGGCGACGCGGTGGAGAACTTCGCCCAGCAGTTCTCCGCTACACAGAAGCAGACTGAGGCAATCAGGCACATCCTGCCCCGGCGCACAGCTGCTGCCTCCACCCGGCCGCCGGCGGCAGTGCCTCGGTCTACTCGTTGCCGAGGGCGGCCCCCTGCAGGCCGGCCGCAGTGTGACCAACTGATAGGGAACATCTGGGTTACGTATGTAACCCTCGTTCCCTGAAGGAGGGAACGGAGACGTCACGTCCCGTTGCCACGGCTCCTGTACCACCTGAATATGCATAACCTGATTATGCACTGCACCTGCTGCCTACTTATACTCACACTGTGATCAGCGGCAGCTGGATGCAATAATTGCATGCCAATGTGCATTGGCTCGTTTAGTTGACACTCGAAGTGGATAGGTCTCTCTAAGCGAGATCCCAATTCGTCGGTCCTCCGACATGACGTCTCCGTTCCCTCCTTCAGGGAACGAGGGTCACATACGTAACCGAGACGTTCTGCTGCTGTAGTGGACATTCATTCTAGCATATTATCAAAACGAAATAATCCAAACTGAAATTGTTATCACATATACAGTATATCAACTGCAAAGAGTCCAATGCGTTAACGTGCACCAAAATGCCTACTGCTTTGTGAATCCATTCACATTTTATTTTAAGGTCCAATTCTCACTATTAACAAATCATTAACTATAACTTTTACCTCAAGATTCAAGGTTCAAGGTTTCTTTATTTGTCACATGATAAATTATACAGGGTATAATCAAAAGTGAAATGTAGGTCAAATCAGGTCCGCTCAGTGGACAGTGCAAAGAATAAAAAAATTATATAAAAGTAACACCACACAAGAGCATATATATAGTTAAAAAAGAAATAAAAAGTAAAATGTGCAATAGAATAAAGAAAAGTGCAAAACAGTAAAACAGTAAGATGTGCAAAACAAATAGGATGTGCAAAAACAGTATATGGGACTTAATAAATATTAGTATAAACAGGGGGGATGAGAGGGATGTGCAACGGGTTGTACTGGCTATGCACACATAGCGGCAATACAGATGATGAGAATATGAATGTTTTTGTTATTTATTTTTTTTACAGATATTAATGAGTCTTGTGAAAGTTTATGGAACAGAGTTTGTGTTAAGGAGCCTGATGGCCTGAGGGAAGAAGCTCCTCCTTAGTCTCTCTGTCTTTGCCATCAAGCTCCTGAAGCGTTTGCCAGATGGCAGTAAACGGAAAAGATGGTTACCGGGGTGGTTTGAGTCTTTGATGATTTTAGCAGCTCTGCTTCTGCAGCGTTTGAGGTAGATGTCCTGCAGAGAGGGGAGAGTAGACCCTGAGATGCGCTCAGCTAAGCGCACGACTCTCTGTAGAGCTTTGCAGTCCTGGTTTGTGGCATTATTATACCACACTGAGATGCACTGAGTCAGTACACTTTCTATGGCCCCTGAATAGAAAGTTTTCAGGATAGCAGGTGAGACCCTGAATTTCCTCAGCTGTCGCAGATGGTACAGCCTTTGCCTGGCTTTCTTCACCTGTGTTTGGATGTGTGCAGTCCATGTCAGGTCCTCGGAGATGTTTACACCGAGGTACTTGAAGCTGCTCACCCTCTCCACAGGGGTCCCACTGATCATAAGAGGGGTGTAGGGCCGCTGCTGTCTCTTCCTGAAGTCCACGATCAGCTCTTTGGTTTTGCTCACGTTCAGAGAGAGACAGTTGTCCTGGCACCATGATGTAAGTCTCTCCACCTCATCCAAGTATGCGGTCTCGTCATCATTGTTAATGAGGCCAAGGACCACAGTATCATCAGCAAATTTAATGATAGAGGTGGAGCTGTGAGAGGACACGCAGTCGTGGGTGTATAGAGAGTATAGCAGGGGGCTCAGGACACAGCCCTGTGGGGCTCCTATGTTCAGGGTGATGGAGTTGGAGGTGAAGTGGCCGACTTTCACCACTTGTGGTCTGGCGGTGAGGAAATCTTGAATCCAGTCACAAAGTGAAGTGTTTAGGCCGAGGTCTGAGAGTTTAACAGCCAGCTTGGTGGGGACTATAGTATTGAAAGCGGAGCTATAGTCAATGAATAGCAGCCTGACATAGTTGCCATTTTTGCTGTCAATGTGAGTGAGGGAGGAGTGTAGTACCTGAGAGATGGCATCATCAGTAGACCTATTTGGCCGGTTGGCAAACTGAAGAGGGTCCAAAGTAGCAGGGATGGAGGAGCAAATGTGTTTCTTTAAAAGTCTCTCAAAAACCTTCATGACTGTCGATGTAAGGGCAACTGGACGATAGTCATTCCGGCAAGAGGGTTTACTGTTCTTGGGCACAGGGATAATGACAGATTTTTTAAAGGGGGTGGGGACCACAGAGGTAGCGAGGGACTCATTAAATATGGATGTAAACAAACCAGCAAGCTGATCAGCACAGGACCTCAGAACGCGGCCAGTAATCCCATCAGGTCCTGCTGCTTTTCTGACGTTCACTCTCCTTAGTTTCCCTCCGAACGTCATCCTCTGACACAGTGAATACATGATTGCTGCTCTGTCTGCTGCTTGCTGACGCGCTGTACGGCAGAGTCACGCCGCCGTTGCATTCAAAGCGGCCGTAGAAGTTGTTTAGCTCTCCGGCTAGCAACGGGTCTGCTCTCACCTCCACAGAGTTGTTGTTTCCAGAGGAACAGATGGTCTTTAGTCCCTGCCACATGCGTCGAGAGTCATTGAGCTGGAAATGTGACTCAATTCTCTCACTGTATCGGCGTTTAGCGGCTCTTACTGCACGACGGAGAGCATAACAAGATGACTTGTACTCCCTCATGTTTCCTGACAGAATACCGGCATTGTATGCGGCAGTTCGATGGTTAACCGCGTCACGAATTGTTCTGTCCACCCACGGCTTCTGATTTGAGAAAGTCTTTATTGTTATTGTTTCGGTTGCCTGTTCGGTAAGTGTGTTTACGAAGCTTAATGCTACCTCCGTGAATTCGCTGACGTCAGATGAACTCGCCCGGAACATGTCCCAGTCGACGTCATCAAGAGACGCCTGTAGCGTAGCTTCGGAGTGGGAGGACCAGCGCGTCACTTCCCTCTCCACCGGGGGTTCTTGAAGGATCCGTTGTTTATAATCCGGTGTGAGGAAGATGGCGGCATGGTCTGATTTTCCAAACGCCGGCAGTGAGTGGGCTTTGTAGGCATTTTTGAATTGGGTGTAGCAGTGATCGAGTGTATTCAGTCCTCTGGTTGGACAGGATATGTGTTGATGAAAGTTAGGGATGACCTTTTTGAGGTTAGCTTTGTTAAAGTCCCCCGCGACGATACATGCAGCGTCAGGATGTATGTTGATATATCCGCTGAGTTCATCGTGTAGTTTAGACAAAGCCAAGCTTCTATCTGCCTGTGGTGGTATATACATGGCAGTAACGACGGTTGATGAGAATTCCCGGGGCAGATAAAATGGGCGGCAGATAATGGAGAGATGTTCTAGATGAGGCGAGCAGGAGCGCGACAGAATGGAGATGTTCCTGGGGTCAAACCATTTCTTGTTAATGAAGAAACACACTCCACCACCTTTGGTTTTTCCGGCCTCGGCTGTTCTGTCCATCCGTAAAACAGAGAAGTTGTCAGACGGCGTTACAGCGTTGTCCGGGACCGTCGGCGTGAGCCATGTTTCGGTCAAACAAATTATGTTACAGTCCATAATGTCTCGTTGGAAACTAATCCTGGCTCTAAGATCGTCCATTTTATTATCCAAGGATTGGACATTGGCGAGCAAAATACTCGGTAGAGGGGGACTGTGAGCCCTTTTCCTCAGTCTGTTGCGGATTCCAGCACGTTTCCCGCGGTGTTTCTTTCGCCTCCTGGTATTATTGAGGCGGCCTTTGTCAGCTACAGTGCTCCGAAGAATCTCCAATGGCCACGCTGGATCTGTGTATAAAGTGTCCTGGATCAGGTTAGTGTAACGCTGTCCAATGTCCAAAAGTGTTCTCTTGTCGTACATAATCATTGCAGAAGTTACACGTATAAAAGAGAGGTAAAAATAGAAAAAAACACATAAAAACACAATTTTGAGCGGAGCTAATTCACAGGCGACTGAACTCAGCAGCGCCACCGGAAGCACTTTTTTGAGTTTTTTACCTCAAAAAACTCCTAATTTGCTGCTTATTGGGTAGGATTAAGGATGTAGAATATGGACATGCAGAATATGTGCTTTATAAGCACTAATAAAAAGCCAATGTGCCAATAATAGGCATGCTAATAAGAAACTAGTCAATTGTGAGAATTGGTCCCTACAGTAAAGTGTTACCGTGACTTCATCTCAAAATAAAGATAAAGTGAAATTAATGTTTACAAATCTATTCTGAGAGTGAAAAAAAAATCACTAGTGTATTTGAATGATATTGAAAGTATGAAGCCACTGATTTATCGATTTCTATCTCGTCAATCCATAATTGGGAAGTTAGTAATCAAATATGAAACATTTTAACCTTTTGTTTAGGGTCAGTGGATGCTTGAGGGAATTCCACGGCTTCCACAGAACCACCTTTAACCATAAGCACTGAAAATGAATAGCCTTTCAGATTCATTACATGTATAAAGCGTGCTTGTCAGGACTGGTTATGTTTTTAAATAAGCCTTAAACACACTTTATGAAGCATGACAAAATGGCTTTCTTTTAAGAAAGAAAAGTTTGTCCAACTGTTGCATTAAACTCTCTAAAAATGTGGTAATGCATTTTGAATGATTTCTCAAAGGCATTCTCATGATCAAATTATACCTAACACTGTGGGGGATGTCGCCCCTTAATGGATTCTCCCAGCAAACTTTTGCAGTGTATCCTAATGACACTGTGATATTACCCATGTCATTAAATGGCATACAATTATGCAAATATATGAATGGCTTCACATATACCGTCAGAAACACAGAGACTGGTTGGCCTGCTTATTCATAATTTTAGAGCAGAAACTCAGACATCTTCATCTTACTGCAGAGAGCCCACGCATGGGCAAATTAGTCTCTTTATGAGGATGTTCTGTCAGAGACTGCAACTGGAGCTGAGGCAAATGTCTTTAAAACAAAAAAGGAAAAGGGAAAATACTGGACCAGAGCAATTCATATTACACCCACTGTAAAACTGCAATCTGTGTCACGGGCAGGCAAGAGGGACTCTGGAAGTGCTGAGGGAGCCGGTCGAAAGGTAGAAAATAATTTTATTGTCGATGGGAACTGCTGCGGCCTTCACTATGATTTACTTTGTTCTCACTGAGGAGTCAATTACATTAAAAAAATCACAGAGTTAAATCAGACAACTCGTCCCAATCAGCTTTTAGAAACAATGGACTAGTCATGCTTAGATTCAGTCAAGCCACATTTAATCTAATGATAACACGATCTGTTACCACTTCAGAATAGGGGCCAATTCTCACTATTAACTAGTTGCTTAGCATGCCTATTAATAACAGGTTGACTGTTTATTTGTTGGTTACATATCCTGCATGACCATTTTCTATAACCCTAATCCTACACAATATCTAAACTTCCTTACTAACTATTAAAAGGAACATATTAGATTTGTATTGAGGCAAAAGTCATAGTTAATCATTTGTTAATATCCAGAACTGGACATTTATTTCATTTGAAGCTTGTAACTCACCACAATGCATCATCAAAAATATTATTTCTGCTTTATAATACACCTTATAATCAGTTGAGAGAACTCATAAGTAATTCTAAGTACAGTTGTAATACATTGTAATATGTGACCCTCTCAGTGAAAACCCAGCTAAAGTCATTTTTTGGAGATTTACTTTTTTTCTGCATAAAATCATCCTACATATTGTAAAGAACATTATGTGAAATTATATTCTATAAAATGTATTTGGGTGTATGAAATGTGGTTTTTCTGCTATGTTCTTTTTGGACATGAGTGTTTCACTTCACAGATCCTTTTTATCAGCTCACTGAAGAGAAAGGGAAGGTTAAAGTGTCTTTCTGAATAGCTGCTGCTGGGCCAGTACTGCTATTAATTGAAAAAAAGAAAAGGAAAGATGCTGTCTAGTTGAATACACACTCTGAGCAGACTAGACATTTACAACAGAGAGCGTACAACGGTTTCTGCTGTTATTTGCTTGCATGCTAAATTTGATTTTTATCAGTAGCAATTTATTTGCTCTTCAGAAGCACCAGAAATCCAAAGGTCCGTAAATATTTATTTCACCTTAAACTATTTGGTGTCTCATCTTTTAATTAAGGGAACGTTTAGAAGAGATTTAAGACAGGTAGTTTAAAGCCAACAGGAAATCCCTCACAAACTATATTAGCTTTGTCACATAAATATGAATTTTCATGTTTTTATTATTTATTTATTTTTCTTCTTATTCTCTAGGCCCAGAGCAAAAAATAATATCACACTTCAGTCTAATAAAGGGTTGTGTGTTCTTCTCTTGTAATTAGCCGACAGTCTTCTGAGGTATATGGCTGCTAATTAGCACCATGCTTTTTTGCCGTTTCTAAGCTGTTGATAGTTTGCCGGTGTTCTTAAATAAGTGTGCTCTTCCTCTAAACTACAGACAGCTAATCAAGTCTTGCTCGAGACTGCTTTCTCTAAAGATAATTGCTAAAAGGCACAGTGATGAAACACATCGCCACCTCACTGATCTGGAACTAGTGCTGAAGTTTCTCGACAGCTACGACAGCAAATTCTAGGATTGTGTAACACATACATTGCTATCCTTAACATCGAGCTCTTAGATAAGAGTCACAATGGACACTTTGCAATACAATCTCAATCTGTGATTACACAAAAGAGACCTAAATCACTTTTGTATGAGGTGTTGGAATATGGCAAAAAAATGTGGAAAGGAAAAGCCCAGGTAATTGTGAGGTCTATCTTTGATGCCAAGGGAGAGATTGTCAAAGTATTATGGAAATGTAATATCCGGTTGATAAATCATTCCTCGCCTCTGGTGCTTAATCACTGTGGATGTGGAAGACAAAGGCAAGATGGTTTCCTTTCACTGTTCTGCTAATTTAGTAAAGCGGTAATGAATTTCATCTCATCAAAAGAGCTAGAAATATCCCTCTCTCATTTCCACAAAATGTCTTATGCCAGGGGGTTTTCAAACTTGTTGATGCCAAGGACCCCCAAATATAACAATTGTCAAGGAAAACTTTTTAAATATTATTTTTTATATATATTGTTACAAATTCCTGATGCTAAAGCAAATTATTCAAAAAATGATCTTGTAAAATATTTATTTTCAGTTAAATTCATATTTAAATTCAATTCAGTTTAACATTTAGATGAGAATAATTGTAATTCAGATAATGCATCATATATATTTAAACATTTATATGTATAAATAAACCTCTCTATCTATTAAAAAATGGGCATTTGTTTTACATTTCTTACAGATTGATTTTGAGTTTCAATATATTTAAGTATTAAATTAAAATAATGTATTCAATTTAAATTATACAATTAATTCTGATTGATATAAAAACAGTTAATACATTTTATTTTAACATATTAACTTTGACGCTCCGTGTCAAACACTGAACAAAGTCAAAGTGACGTGACATAGAGTATGGTGACCCATATGGTGACCCCGTGTGTGAATGTGTGAGTGAGTGCGTGTGTGCATGTAAGGACTAATGTGTTTTTTTCCAAATTAAAAGGAATGTGAACACTAAATGAATACTGGCATTGTATTAAGCCATTAAGTAAGTTGCTGTACTGTAAGTTTGTATCAAATTATATATTTTTTTTATTTTGGAAAATGTAAACCTGAAAAACAACCAGTTCACATGTATTTTATACTAACTAACTAACTAACTAACTAGATAAATAAATAAACAAATGCATAATAGTTAAATATCAAGCAGTTCAGTTTGAAAACCCCTACTACAAAACCTGAATTAAAGTGCCCTTTCTTCTCAGAAACAAAGCATGTTACTGTTTAAAACATGCAAACGAATGAATTACTTCAAAAAAGAGATGAACAGTCTATTTTTAAACATGTACCCAGAAATTCACTCTGAATCATTACATTACAGACTCTTGCATAAAAATGCCATTATGAAATCAGAGCGAATCAGACTAGTTTGTGGGAAAAGAACAAGTAGTTCTTAGAAAAAGAAAAACTTGTAGGTTTACGCTTGAATACTCAGAGGAAGTTACAACTGTCTTTGGCAGGGATGATCTGTTTTATCAGTAAATAGTGTCGCAAAGGCTTAGTCATCAACATTACAGATAACAGAGGCACAAAGTGTAACACAAACCTGTTCTGTGTGTTAAATTAACATAGTCATGGCTAGGAATTGATTACTACCAAAATAACAGATTGTTTGTATATAGATTTTATTTTCATTTTTTTAAAAACATACTGTTTGAGGTAAGGATTTCTTTTTAGGTCAGGTCTCTTTTATTCACCAAGGTTGCAATTTTATTATAAACAATACAGTAGAAACCTTGTGAACATACAGTGAAATATTATTACAATTTGAAATAACAGTTAACTTTTTAAATATATTTTTAAATTACAGGGCTATGCTGAAAACATTGGTAACAAATAATGTTTTTGTAGAACATTGGTATGTTTTTTAAGGGTTCTTTGATGAATATAAAGATTTTATTAATTTAATGCATCATTGACCAACCGAAATATAATGTATTTCTACTGACTCCAAACTTGTAAAATATTGTTTCCATTTAATAAGCACAGGAAAATGAGAAATAAGTAAACTATTCATATGTTGACTTGTTCAAAAGAAGTAACACAAAACATTGCTTTTTATTTGAGCATCATTCTGAGCATCATAACAGCAACATTCTGTCAACCAATGGCACAAGTTTGGGATGGGGCTGTTTGTTTATTCAACCAATGACAGGGCATTTGGGAAATGTAAAATCAAAAATCACAAAGCTCTTTCACACTTTTTATTTTCTTTACAGTGCATAACTGTAGGAAACACATACATAAAACAAATTGGTATGAAACACCATGAGTAATCAGTTTGAGTCAAAAGAATTTACATAGACTATACGGTTTTCATAACAAATTGTCATCGTCAGAATTACAGCTACCTTGCATTGCCTACTAAATGAGACCTCTCTGTCAATAATCCCCTCTTGATTTGGAAAATTATACATATTCATCTGACGTTACAACAGTTTACTGACTCACTGACAGGCAGGGTTTTCCAGAGGAGCCAATATCCTGCCAAATCAGGCGAGCTGGGCCGTGATTATGAGCTATCCCACTGCTGCAATATTAATGGAGAGTGTGAGGCAGTCCCTGGGCAAGCTTAATCACCTACTCTCACTCTCCCTCCTCCCTCCTTGTTGCCTGTGAGACAGCTGTGAGAAAAAGCCTCATCTGAGGTTGTGTGTGAGTACCATCCAGACCTGCAGTGAGTCCCAGTGCTGACATTTCCTAAATGGCACATGTTTGTCAGCAGTGTGACACGAAAAGCAGCTCCGGCAGCACTTAACAGGCTGCTCATCCATGCGAGAGCCAGAATTACACACTGCATTTCCGGAAATAAATCAAATAAAGAGTGACTCAGATTATTTGTCACAGGGTGGAAGTGATGTAATATGAAGAAACCATAACCTCCATAAACTCCTAAATTAATAATATGAGAGATTATAAATGTACAGGCAAGTCAGTGTGATTCCTACTTCAGTGTAATATCTGAATTTCTGTTTAATTACATTACCCATATAGTCCAGCAAGAGAGCCCCACCAATCAGAGAAGTTGTTAAAATTAATATTGTGCCAAATGTAAGTGAGGTTTAAAATTTTTGCTGCTTATTTGCTCCAGTAAGCTCCTGCTGGTGGAAGGTATAACTACTGTACACCACCTACTTATATTAGAATATATTTAAATATTTTGCAATACAATTTTAATATTTTGCAATACAATTTTAATATTTTGCAATACAATTTTAATATTTTAGCAATGAAAAACTAAACATATTTACCCTGTTTTTGTTTTGTTTTGTTTTTACAGGTGTATGAATGTTTATTTTTAAATAACTAAATTAAAAAATAAGGAAAAATATATGGTGTATATATATATATAAATATTATTCTAAATGTCCTAAGCTAACTGAATGTGTATATATATATATATATACACTCATTTAAGCTGGTTGGTTTAATTCAAGGCTTAGAACTCTTTAGAAGAATGTTTTGAAATCTTTTTGAATAAGATAAATGTGAATTACTTCCTAAACGTAGAGACTTCAGAGGATGAGATTTAGCAAATTGCAAGTGTGGGTTGGCAAAATGACTTATGAAGTGGGTTAGGAGGTGGATCCATTTAAGAGGTTGTTTAGATGAGAGGACACCATCAGAGTCACACACACTGAAGTCATACTGAGCAAGCTTTACACATGCTGAAGACGAAGCACTGACATTAGAGAAAGAGAGAGACTCACAGAAGATGCCCAAAATATTATATTTCAAGCCTTTGTATAAACACACAAGACCCCAATCCCCAAACCTGTTCTTGAAGTGTGGAGAGCAGTCACACGATGTTGGCGTTTGCTGTTACATCTCCAGTGTTGTGCTTCTGCTCCCTACATGGCTCTTCCTCCAGAATCTCAGTGCGAATCCAGGCCTTGACACTCAACAGAGGGCTGCTTGATGTCTCACCCCTCCTGCCTCGGTGTGGGCTCAGCCTCGAGCTTGATCTCAGGCACAAACATGCTTACTGCAGTATTTTCTGTCACTTTCTGTGGTTAGAAGATTGTTGACTCACTAAACCAGACAGACAACAATAAGTAAGCTTATACCTTGTTTTGCAAAAAGTCATTTACCAACAGAAATGAAACTAATTACAATTTGAATACAAATACTAATGATACTAATATTACGACTTATAGTAGTAGTAGTAGTAGTAGAAGTAAAACATAAAAATAATAATAACAATATATATTATTATTATTATTATTATATTATTATTATTAATAATATATTATTATTATTATTATTATTATTATTATTATTATTATTACTTGCATTATTATTATCTGCCAAAGTCTGGAGTCACAATGTTGAAATAACTCATGATTATGAATTTATTTGTATAATTAAGAAAAAAAGTATATTTAATGTATATTTTATTTGTAATACTTGTCAGTTATCCTTTATCTGAAATATCACAATATTAACAGTTTTATAAATTTGCATCCCCTTGTGGTGTAGACATTTAGAAATCACAAGACAAGGGGTTATTTTTTTATATTTTATTTTTCAAACAATGACATTATAAAATACTGGGTCTTCTGTTTGTGCATTAAAAACCTGTGTGCGAACAACTTTGCCCTTGATGAATAAACACACACCAGGTAATACATATAATGAATATGGAATACATTAAACATATAAATGTATTAATTATTAGTAGTAGTAGTACTATGTGCATCAATGTAACTAGAAATAATACATTACAAAAAAGATTACTTTTATAGCTCACTGCTGCCAGTAGAGTTTACCTTCTTTTGAACATTACATTAATTTAAGACTAGGTTTGATCAGAAGGGCTATAATGCCTTTGCCCACCTCTGTTGGCATGGGCATAACTGCTATCACGGAGAGAGAAAAAAACAATCTACTGAAGCTAGTGTGCCTTTCACCCACAAACTGTGAACTCAGCAGAAAGAGTGTGATATCTGGAAGCACAGCAAGACAACGGTGATTCAGGAGATGGTGAAGACAAAGCAATGACAAGTCAAAGCTTGGATCTGCGCAGGTTAGAGACCCGAGCCACCTTGTTACCTTTAAGTGTTGTGTTTTCTCTTGTCTAACTGTGGTCATGTTTACAATGGCAGACATGATTCTGGAATACACTATTTTATGAGCAGTGGAAAGTTGCCCGGTTCAGCTGGAAAACATATTGAGCAGATCTACACTAGGGTCAGCAAGAGTTTTTAATTATTGAGAGATACTACAAAAGTGTCTGGCAAGGATATCGCTCACAGAACGTTTGGGGAATTTTCAGGAAACACGGAATGAAACATTGAGGACCACATGGATGCCATACAATAATTCACAATGTAGTAATGTTGTTTGGGAACATGTCAAAATAGGCACTTGCTCTCTCTCTCTCTCTCTCTACATATATATCTATCTCTCTCTCTCTCATTCTGTCTCTCTCCGGCTTCACTTCAAGCAGAGGAAATCTATATTGCTTTAGAAGTGGGGATGAACTGTTTTAATTTGCTGCTCTCCATTTCTCTTCTTTGGCAAGTCCAGTAAATAAGAACCAGAGTTCTAAGTGAGTTGCTGCACAAGGCTAGACAAAGATGAATCTTGCAACACTTTAGACTGGACTGCAGGGAGTCCATCACTCACACTTCCATCGGACAGGAAAAAAGAGGCTACACACAAATCTAAAGGAAGCACTCATGTCTTCTGGCTTTTGTTCCCCAACTAATGATGGAGCAGTGTTGAAAACTACATTTGCATTTCCTGAGGAAAAACCGGGGTAACAAACCTGAGCAGCTGAAGCAAACAAACCTTAATCATTTTAAGCACCAAATATCAGGAACAAACTATACAGTATTAACATTATATCAGTTAATAAGATACAAGTTTGTATTGTAAATTTGAGTAAAATCTGTAATGCATATATATATACATATATATATATATGTGTGTGTGTGTGTGTGTTATAAATGTTATATATATATAAATGTTTAAAGGTTCAATTTTGAGGATTATAATTTTATAATTTGTTTGTTGCTAAAACATGTATCTCAATGGTAAATTGCTTTTTGTGGTCTACAACATGAAAGAATAAACGTGTCCGCTAAATGAATAAATGTAAATGTAAATAAAAGAATCCCGTTATAACATCTACATGAAAAATGATGAAACATTGGACAAAACTACGGGGCACCCTTGTGCAGCAGCAAGCATCACGACAAAAAAAAGAACCTCAAGGTTGATCTAGGTAAATGTGTGCGTATGTATGCCCCATTCTTATATTGGCCTGGGGCTCCCAATTCACTAAATTCACCACTCACTTTTAAGCAGGCTGTGTTGTTGAGCACAGTGGCACTGATATTTCACACATTTTAAGCTCTTTATTTTCCAAACTTAAAAGGATTATTCCAACATTAGTTCGGTTTGTAATGCGTACCATGTGCCTCATACCAAACGGTACAAAACGAATACGTGTATGGTTAAACTCCTATTATATATATATATATATATATATATATATATATATATTTGCAAGCTGTAGATTATTTAATGCACCGTAGATATATACAAAAGTCCACGAGTGATGGCTTGAAGAAATAATACCAAAAACCCCAAAATACAAAGTGACAAAGAAACAACAAACTGGAGAAAAAAAAATTATGTGCAAAGTATATAAAAAGGGTATATTCAATATACTATTTCTGATGGGGGTTTGCTCACAGCACTACTGAGTTGAAACTAAATATATTCCATTCCAAGTGTCAAATGCACATAACTATCAGCATTGGTGAGTATATGTAATTATAATTATATTTTTTCTATCTGTAATCTTTGTATCTATTCTGACTCTCTAACACTTGCTTTCTTCTTTTCTATTCTATCTACTTGTTTTGTAAAAAAAAAAAAAAAAAAAAAAAAACCCTTCCTTTTGTTCTATTCAATTTTTTTTCTTTCATAAAAAACATATATTGCTACGTGTACTGCATTAGGCTAACTAAGACTTGTCATTGCGCTCGCATGTTGTTGCTCTTTTGTTGGTTTTGATTGCTTCTATTGTCCTTATTTTTTAAGTCGCTTTGGATAAAAGAATATGTTAAATGACTAAATGTAATAGTTGGCAGAGTCAGGTATTACAAGGGGAAGGGGACTTTTCAGGACATTGCCACATGTCCCCACTTTTCAAAACGCTTATAAATCCTACAGAGTGAGTTTTTTTTTTGGGGGGGGGGAGTAAAAATGCACAGTCTCCTTTGAGGGCTAAGTTTAGGTGTAGGGTAGGTGTAGGGCAATAGCACATACAGTTTGTACAGTATAAAAATCATTAAATCTATGGGATGTCCTCACTTTTCACAAAAACAAACTGTGTGTGTGTGTGTGTGTGTGTGTGTGTGTGTGTGTGTGTGTGTGTGTGTGTGTGTGTGTGTGTGTGTGTGTGTGTGTGTGTGTGTGTGTGTGCGTGTGCATGTTTATGTGGTTTACGAGGACACAAATTTGTATAATGACATGGGTATGACATAGGTATTACAAGGAGAAGGTGATTTATGAGGACATTTTCAGTGTCCCCATAATTCAAAATGCTTATAAATCATACAGAGTAAGTTTTTTTGGGGGAAAGTAGAAATTCACCGTCTCCTGTGAGGGCTAAGTTTAGGTGTAGGGTAGGTGTAGGGCAATAGCACATACAGTTTGTACAGTATAAAAACCATTACGCCAATGGAAAGTCCCCGTAAACCATAAAAACCAACATGCGTGTGTGTGTGTGTGTGTGTGTGTGTGTGTGTGTGTGTGTGTGTGTGTGTGCGTGTGCATGCATACGTGTGCATATATATAACAAAGAAGAATTAACTGCTAAAAAAGATGAAAGAAAGAGATGATACATCTCTCTGAAAAATGACTAGCAATGTTGGCTATATATTTTTAATGTCCGTCTATTAACACAAGATTACGCCCACTGGTTTGTCATACTCTAAAAAATGCTGGGTTAAATACAACCCAGCGCTGGGTAAAATATTGATGAATCCAGCGATTAGATTATTTAGACCCAGCGGTTGGTTTACTGCCCAGAAGGTTTGGTTAAACATTTAACCTAACTGTTGGTTGAAAACCACCCAGCATGTGTTCTGTCCAGTATTTAGCCAGCACTGGTTTGTATTTAATCCAGCATTTTTTTGAGTACATGGGTAGATTATGTGATGCCGGTTTCCAGTAAATGGATAACAACATCTAACATAGTGGACAGGTTTACATTTTTATTTTATCCAGAGAGAATGTTGGATGTTTCATTTGCCAGCCTGCCATGGGCGGCAGAATGATGACACACATTCATCAGAGGTTAGGGGTGAAGTGTATTGCACAAGGTGTGTAACAGTGAAGTGTAACAGCAATAGCCAGAAGATGAGCATGGGCATTAGAAACATCTGCCCTCGAATGCAAGACCCCTGATTACCCTCAATAGGATGTTAAACACTAAGTCATCAATTACTTCCAGAGTTAACATCTATTATGCCATGGCCAAACCCTTCACCGAGAGATGTGAAAAATGCAGTTTACTTTTCAATGTTTTACCAATTAATAACCCAAAAACACATGGAAATCAAGAGAATATGTCATTTAAATTGTAAATTGGTTATAGATCATGCTTGCATGTATTGCTTTTGTTGTTTTCAATCATTGTATTACGGTATAGTCATATTATTACCAATAATTAAATAAGAAATACAAAATTCCAAACATAAAGTCAACATTGTAATGAGAATGTTTAGGGGGAATTGTGCTCAGTTGTGATGAAATGATGTCACAAAGCAAAAAAGCAAAATGGTATTGATCCTTTATTTAGCTTGTACTATGTTCTTCAAGTACACTATTTATTACCAGAAAGAGAGGTTCTTATGGACTTTTACATATACTTTTACATTTCTCCCTTTATTATGCCTATATAATACATTTTCGATTACCACTACGTGTAAAATGAATCATCCATTTGCACCATTTGTGTTTTTTATAACATTTCACAAATTCTATCTTTGTTTCATTCTGAAACTCTAATAACAGTGTTTTAATGTGTCAAATTCTGACGTGCAAGTTAACATGTTGCTCCAAGTTCGGTCTATGGTCTATCACAAAAATAACATTACAGACCATATCGAGGAGAGTACGGAGCAAAATAAAATAGACACTCTGACTCTCAAAGCTCTCACTTCTCAATAGAAAATCATTCATTCGTTCAATCTGTCATGCGATTCACTCTTACACATATACCATGCTTTAAACATCCCGCCTTCTTCAGATATAAATTAATAGGTCCATAAACCACGAGCTTAAGATGACAAATGATAAACAGAGGTTACTTTGAAGCACAGCAAATAAAATATTGAGATTGGCAATTAGCAAAAACCAGACAGCACATCATTTGAGCACAGTCACCGAGATGTTGCCGCTCTGAAGCAGAGCATGAGGACCAGATGAAGGACTCAAGCGGGACATGAAAAGCAACATCGGATGTCTCACTTGTTTTGTTTTTCTTCCATAAGCAGATTGCAATAAAAGCCTCTTCCTTTTAGGGTGAATTAGCAAATAATGGTGCCAGTTGGTGGCCTGTGACTGTCCTTTTAGTAGATGTTTATAAAATGGGTCAAATCTTGAAGGATGAGCAAGTGGAACATTCAACATTCGACGGTGGAGCCAGATGAAAGGCCACAAAATACAAATGAGGCAGTGACTTGGAAGGAGCAGAAAAGCCAGAGCGAGAAAAAGAGAGAAGGAGCGCTGTCCTAGAATGCAGCTCCTTCTTGGCTGTCTCACTGGAAGCTCACTGCTGGCATATTTTTAATAGCCAGCCTGTGCCACATGAAAGTAGGGTTTCTGGTGGCTTGCTATATTGATGTGAGGAGGAACAAAGAAGAGGCGGACAGAAAAAGAGCCGTTGTTCTTCTGTTTGTACCACAACATTGTTGGCCACCAGCATAGGTTTTGTTTATACACTAGTGTCCTTACCAGGCTTCCTAACTAGCCAGAAAGTCTTTCTTCTTCAACAGGCCAGGCCCTACATAATATCCCTAGTTTGTGATTTCCTTTTTGTGGGGAGCATAAATATTTCAAGGGCCAGAAGATGTAAAACCGAGGCTCCGCTATCTGTGTTTCTCCCTTGCCAGTGTTTGTGATTCCTTTAATTTTGAGTCTCTTTTATCCAGGCATGAGAACACAGGCGATGGTTAGTGACAGAGGCTCAGGAAGCTTCTCAAATTGCACCGAGGGGAGTAGCTGGAGCCCAGAGATGCGTCAGATGCCAAGGAATCATCTGACAGGAGTCTATAAGCTTTAAAGTTGCTTAACTGCACAGGAACGCGGGTTTACGAGCACACCGACAGAATGCTGTGTCAAAATAACGTTGATTTGCTTGCCTCGTTTTGTTGTGGCAGGAGCACTGATCTCCACACTTAAGAGAAACAGAGAAAATCTTCATAACACCTTAGATCTGAAGGTGGGGTAGTCAGCCAAATTGAATGACTGTGGGTGGACTGCAATCAGTCATAAACATATACTTAGACAGAGGCCAGATGGAAGAGAGATGCAGCAACGTGCAAGATGCAGTTTTGTGCTCCTCATAAAGCAACGTTTAATAAACTAATAAAAAGCCTTAAAGGGTTTTATGAGAAAACAGACGAGTGCCTGAGATGTCACCCTTAACCTTCAGGGGTTGGAGTAAATAAATCAGTCATTACGACTTCTACAGGCTTCAATAACTGTGTGGGATCTCATTTCAGAACATGTGCTGTAAAATCCAATTAATCGTGACCTTTTTTTGAATTATTGCTGTCCAGTATCTGTAGGGGTTGCTGAATATCCATGTTCATCTCCCAATGGGTCACGCTGGTTATGGGACGGTTAACCCCTGCTAGAAGAGGTTGAGACTGGAGGCCTCGTTTATTAAGTCTGTATATGCTCAGATTTAATCTTATAATGTGTGTGCGCTTAAATCCATGCCAACGCTCATATTTGTTCTTAAAAAGTGCTTAGCGTCACGTCAGGGTAAGAGCAGATGTACATACTTTTCATTGACAGAGTACTGCAGGTTTTTGGTATTTGGATAATGACTGGTTATTTTGTATATGCTAATGACATTAATTAGGACTCGTTGACAGGGCAGAGAGCTAAAACCATTTAGTTGCACGCAACTTCAAGATCATTTGTGATCCATGGATTTAACATCTGAAAGAGACGTTTACGTTCGTTTTCTGTATGTACGTTCATTTTATGAATACCACACGCATATTTGAGAGATGATCGTTAGATCAAATTTTAGAATGGTTTCTGTACAACATTTTATAAATGAGGCCCTGGTTGTTAGTTCAGCTATGCACACTTCAGTCCCTGTGGACTTAAAACACCTTTTACACTCTCACTAGTTTACTTATTTATTTATTTTTTTCCACTAATTGTGCCCAACACTGTGTAACACTGGGTTAAAATGTTCAATCCAAAAGCTTGGTTGAAACGGTTGGGTAAGGAAGCTAAGTTGATATGAAACAATCTATGATATGACACAATTGTTGGTAATCGTTTATAATGAGTAGCCCAGTGGCGTTGGATTGGGAATCCGGATATGAAAGTAAGCACGCATGTCATGGAAGTTCAAAAGTTCCGATGCAGACGGTTTTGTGTGTGAAGAAGATACCACTTCGCCTATTCATGTTTGCGATTTTTATGACAGTAGAGGGGACAGACAGCGAGAAGCATGTTTCTTTAAAACTGGACCAGAATGGGAACTGAAAAGCTGGAAAAAGCTGGAATTGTTTGTGGAAAATATAAGAAATCTAATCAAAGTGGAGAAGAGAAATACCTTTAAAAACTACATGCAGTGAGGAGCGTGTTATTTTAAAACTGGAGGGTTTTGTTGGAGTGTTTTCTCACACCAAAATCACTCGAGTGGTGACCGGTGACTGGTGAACAGGAACTGAACAAGTTGGAACGATGCTTCTTATAAACAATTTAAACAGAGAGGGCAATATTGCTGTAATATTATAGTTTATTCCTGACTTTCAGTGTTTATGATAGGCTTCCAGTCTGTGTGGTATTTGGTGACCTGGTGGTTTGGCTGTAGTCTTACTAGTGTGTTCGTTTTGCGGAAGAAGACAAAACTGAACACATTTGTTCTTGAACTTAAATTATTCAATATTAAACTTTTAAAAAGCAATGTCATATTGCATAAGCTGTATAACTGTTGAGTTGCTATTTTTCCAGAACTTTTTCCTCACTTGTTTTTTTTTTAATTCGGCAGATTGTGTGCATACTTGATGAAAACGTTTATTTCCATGTTTTTCTGATGTCATGAATATCCCCATAACAATGTCACTTCCACCACATCTCAAAATATGTATTTTGTTTAAAAGCATTCTGCATGGAAATTAATTTTTTAACATTGTTGGAACAAAACTGACAAATTCATTTGTTTTGCTAATGCTAGATTCATAGCTAGGATTTTATGTATCCTAAATACACATAATACACGCAATGTTCTTGCATAAATGTAAAATATTAGGGCTTGATTAGTAATGACACACACGTACACACACATACTTCATTTTAAAACGAAGTTACGGGTGTATCCTGTTAGCCCTGCTGGACTTGTATCCAAGTGATCACATAGCATTAAGCAGCAGCCATGAAGTTATTTAGAATTAAATACATGAGTCCGAGCGAATCAGGCCAGAGGAACATTTGTTGACACTGTCCTTTTCCACTATGTGACTCCAACAAACTCTCTCTCTCTTTCAGGGTGAGCTTACAAAGCCATGTCTGAAGCAAGCTCGCAAGCACTGTGTATACCCTTTAATAACTTTCCTGATGGCAAAGTTTTGAAATCAAACAGCGGAAGCCCTGTGGTAAAACTTTTGGTATAAAGCAGAAGGATGGGTGCATGAACTCAAGCTGAGCAGAAGAAGATGTGAAGATGATTGACAGCATGACTGTGCTCAATAAAGGAGAAAACACCAGTGGACAAAGAATGTTTTTTCCTCTGGTCCCTTTCCTCTGTTGTCCCTCTTTCTTAGAGTACACAGACCTCCACAAGCAGTCATGAGGAGACTTCACTAAAGGCTTAGCCATTCATTTCCATAGTAATGGGAGAATAAAAGACACCTTACCTCTTTCAAAATGTCCCCCTTTATTTCTCCTCTTCTGTCACTTTCTCCTCTTACCATCATTGAGTAAAAAGTGTCAAAGGATTTCTTAGAGGGCACCTCTGAATGACTATGTTGTGAATTGGAACCGTCTTATTTTGAGTAAAGCAAAAAAGCAATTGAGCGAGGGCATTAGAAAAGTTTACCCCGGTTAGTGTCTCACCCTGCCTGTAGGTAAGAAGAAAGAAATCACGAATATGATCTCTTTAACATTTTAGTTGGTTCAAATGGAGAGACAATTTTAACTTTTGCTTAAGTTTCCTGCTTCCTATAATTTCTCCTGATAAAACATTTCAGAAGATATATATCCTTAGATGCCAAAGAAAGCAATCAAATATTAGAGAGGCAAGTCTGTGAAGTAGATGTGCCTTTTAATCAAAACCCTGCATGTCATTAACTAACTTAACTACCTACAATCCATCTTAACCAGGAGTTATTTCCTCTGGTATAGTGCTGTGCTGTGAACATTTAAAGGTTGGGGTTAGGCTGTTGAACTGATAATAATAATGATAATAATAATAATAATGATAATGATAAAAATATACAGAACAGAAACAGCACTAGAACAATATTTGTTGAATAGTAATCATTTGTAATATTATAAATGAAATCAATAATACGTTTATAAATTCATCAATCAATTTAATGTTTATTTGCTGAATAAAAGTATTAAGTTATATCACAAAAAAATATACTAACACAAAAAATAATTTAGAATAAACAAAAGGGAAATATTTTTAAATAGTTTTCTTAAGTGGCAGATATATCCCTTTAAAAAAAGAGTAACAGATATACAGACCCTTCTTCTTATTATTATTATTCTTATTATTGTTATTATTCCCATCTATTAACAACATTTACAGAACATGACCTCAAAGGAACTCTGAAGAAACTATCAGGGTCAACAGCCGAGAGGAAGAAGAGGAGTAAGGATGCATGGTGGACGGGTACAGAGGCAAAACAGAGGAAGAGGCAGAAGAGGCCAAGGACAGAGGTGCATCAGATGAAAAAAGGGCCAATATTGTATTGCCACTACATTTTAGGAGATTGACCATATCTTCAATAATTCAAACATTTCGAAACAGTCTCTTTCAATCAATATCCCACATACAAATTTGTACATTTGAAATGGATATATGATACAAGAAATGCATCCCTACGCATTTCAATACAGTAACTGTCATCCAAACTGTTGTCATAGATTACAGAGGGTAATACTAGCAGATTGCCAGTATATTGATACTGTATATTTTATTGTATATTGCCAGCATGACCAAGCATTTTGTCTATCTTGTTTGTGAACAATGACACAAGGACTTTTATATTCTGATGACACTGATATGTTCATTGACATAAATGCTTACTTTTGAGAAATGAACTAAATATGTTGAGTAAGTTACAGGCTTTTGAATGTAATCCATTGTGTGGTGTTGTTTGTATGAATTGTTTTGAGAAATACACATACATCTTTGCAAATATTAAGGATGATTCGAGAAATGCACCAAAGTGACTGAGAAAAAACTGTTATAAATAGTAAATTTACCAGTTAAAACACTATGAATCAATATATTTTTTTTTTTATCAAGGTAGGTCCTCTCAGTAAAACATCAGTATTAAACGGATCAATATTGCAAGATGTATCTGCAGATCCCAACTGTTTTAATGATCTGCAGGAGAGCGAATAGCCACAGGAAGTGGATAAAAAAGATTAGGAACATTAGAAAAAATAGCAGTGAGAAAGTGATTGCTTTAATTATTATTAGCATGCTAAACATTCCATAATAATTGACAAATATCAATGCATTATTTTTCATTGTCATTACTAGAGCAAAGCACTTCTCTAAAAAAAATATGTTTGTATATTAGCTAGCCATCATGGCAGCTCATAAAGTGATCGCTATATGTAAAGAGGAGTATATAATTTTCAGACTCGTGTTGCAGAAAAGCATGATTTTTTTAGATTGAAGTGCAGGAGATGAATGAATGAATGTGAACATTATGAATGAAACACAACCAAGAACTCCAGTGAGTCTCTTGAGCAGCAGCCTCAAGAGACTCACTGTCAAGGGTGATAGTGTCTGAGACTTCAGCACATTTATTGTTGAATGATGACAATCACATCATGGTTTGTACACAGAGAAGAGAACATTTGGTGTCCTCTGAGGGAACAAGGTGACAAAGAGGCCTTCAGAGCTGTGCTTTTGAGGAGGTCATAATTCTTAAATGAGGTATAGATTGCACTGTCACACAGAATGAAGTTCAACATGCGTCGATGACTACATTTGCCTCACAAGTCATCCATCACTGGTCAAATCAAGGGCAAATGGCTGCATACAAAAAAATTCATTGGAAGTCCATAAACAGCACAATGTCCAGTCTACATGCAGAAGTGACACTCAGTGTCCACTCAGATGTCTGCAAGCAAACTGTGAAGCATGTGACAGAAAAATTATATTGTATGTATCGAAAATGTTTCATGGCATATCACCTCTGGCTCTATCCAGAAACAATTGTTCATTCAGTTGGAGAACATCTGTTTTCTCAATTGAACAATACAACTAAAATATTAGTGTAAAAGCAGTGGTATTTATTTGCTGTGCCACTTAATCAATACTATATATCACCATATGGTGATCACAAATACCATCTAGACTAACTGTTACACATCCCTGTTTCTCATCCACACATTATCCACAGTAGCAATGACTGCACAAAAATGAGTTGTCTCTCCTAATATCCCCCATGAGGCTCCAGCAGTGAACATAATCATAATATGTAATTTGCATGCATAAATACAGCTGCATCCTGATATGAAAGACATTTACCTGGAGTTATGATGTGAATGTGCAGTGTTAGCAGAGTCTTAGCCTTGCGAAGGCAGACTTTGATTTATTCTGGCCAATATCCACTCACTTGGACAGGAAGAGGTCATCTGGTCGACATGTTAAGCGACCAGTCACAGTTTATCTTGATCTCACGTGCTATTTAGAGGGAGGTGAATATGAAATCCTTGACACCTCAATAATGAATTGGCTGAGAAATAATTAATTGCACGGAAGTGTCAGTTGGCAAACAGCTATACTGAAAACACTGATGAAGCTATGTTTACACTTCATAATCACAATTTACATCCATCTGAATGTACTAAAACAATTATGTCATATAACAGACAAAATAAGCATAAAATATTTATTTCTGCTGACATGGAAAATGTTGTCAAATTCGGTAGTTCATCCTTAAAAGTGTTCATTGTAATATTATTAACGGGTGGAGAACCACACAAGTAGCACGTTAATTAAAGTCCATATGAAAAAAAGAATACATTAATAAATAAAATATGTGAACTAACTAGCTAAGAGGTTATTATTATTATTAAATATTATGTTACACTCGGTAATAGAAGTTGACGGTCACAACCTTTGTTTCACACAGGGTGAATAAAAATAAGTTCATGATAAAAATTAAGATTTGTAGATTTGTAAAATTTTGTTAAAATTCACATGTGGAGTTATAAATGTACTTTTTGCATTCGTTTCCTCAAGTAAAAATGAATAACTTAATAATGATTTAATAACTTGATATTTTAAACCTTGATTAAATTTGAGTGCACACATCATAATGAAATACATTTGTATTTGTTTGTTTGTTTAATTATGTATTATTTAGTATTTATACATATACACTTATTTTGACGGTGGTTATGATGATGATAATGACTTATGAATTCATAAATATAATTATTTACCATGTAGCATTAAAACCTGTTTGGCATTTATCATTTTAATTCAGTCCTATTATGCCCTTTTATGAAGACTTGATTTGGTTTTTGGAGTGGTCCATAATTCCATGCTTCATTGTTCCAAAAATGCATTACGTTTCCCATATTATTTCAGCACTTCTCTTCCTAGTCTGTCTGGAACAAGCTGTTTCGTTCCTGTTTCGATGAAACCCCTCATTCTGAAAGATGAAATGTGCTCTGATCGGTTAGCTGGCCCAGTGTGTTGTGGTTGGCTTGAACTTCTCTGGAAATGGCATGCCCCTTACCATAATCACGACATACAACACAACGTACAACACAACACGCTACTAAAGCAGCTCTTATGCTTTTTTTCTTCTCTAGCACAGCTAAACCAGACATACTTTTCTCTTTTGAGTGTGTTTATTCCATGGGTGGCAATTATTTAATTGAGTGACTTTGTGATGTTACTATATTTTCTGTGTATTTTTTTGTTTTGTTCTCTCTCTCTAAATGTTGGTTTAGACCACATGTTTTTGTTTTGGCAGAAAGCTCTTTTTTCATGATCAATAAGCTGTTTTTCTCTCTAATAAATAATTATAAAAAAGGCTTCCTGTTCAAAAGGGTTTTCAAGTTGTGTGTGCAGTTTACATTATCCAGAGAAATAGTTGGCTGTCTTTGAAAGGATAGAAAGATGCATGATGTCCTTCACTAATTCCAAGCAGTTACCTTCCCCATGTGCATCTTCACAATAGGACACATGTTGCGCCAAGCGCTATACCATTCATGCATTGGTGGTAATCTGGTCCCCTGTGAGAAAATGTGTTTGATTTAGCTGGACATGAAAACCTATTGTGTTGGACTTTACAATGAACAGGTTTGACAAATGGAGTTTGATGTATCTGCTGCAGCTGTGTGACAAATACTGGCCTCTTTCATTTGGAACACAAATGTATGTTGTGTGTGATGTTTGACCCTAATTATACATTCCTCCTTTTTTCCACAAATAAAATCAAATTATGCAGGTGTCTGCCAGTATTAAACATGGCCTCACCTGTGTTTTCCCTTCAAAAATATTGCCAATTCCAACTGTGAACAGATTCTGCAGAGGGTTTAAAACACGATCCACCATATGAGTTAAAGATTTTATATTTATGGGTTATTTTAACCCATATGACTCATGCTTCGAAGTCAGTCGGTGCAAATCATGTGATTCAAAGAACAACATCTTCACCTCAACATGTTATCTGACAGATGTGCTGCCTGGAAAACAATGCAATTTTTTATTTTTATTTTGCTGTAACAAAGGATTGACTTATTCAATCGTTGTGTTTGGCTTTATCCATGTTATTCATTGCATCGGGTACAACTGATAGAATAACTCAATGTAACTGAGGCATGGCTGGCTAATTCAATTGCAAATGTATACAGCTATGACAGATAACCATGAACTGACTGCACAGAAATTCCATCAAAGCACAAGTGGTATAAAAGGAGTCATCAAGCTGTTCAAAACGGGGATTCATTTTATCCCATGTTTTGCATATCGGATAATAGGTATGCAGTTTCTTGCAAACATATTTACAGTGTTTGACCTAACACAAAACATTGAGGTGCCAGAGCTTAAATAGATGTCATTGCTGAATATTTTTGTGGCTTTTTGTATCAGGTAGGTCTTCATTTAGGATGGATTTGATTACAAAAAAATCCCTTCAGATTATTGCTTTTAGATAATACAAGTCAGCCATTGAAAAGGCCCATTCAGACCAAGAAAAAGATTTGGAGGATTATGTTTTAAAATGCAAAAAAAAGGTAGTATGGAACATGTTTTTATTATTATTTATTGGGGGGAAAAAAGTCTTAACAAAACTATACAGCTGCTTATTCATATTTGAAAAAAAAATGTCATGTAGTGGAACCAACAAAATGCATGTGGTGAAACTATAACTTTAAAGAGAGAGAGAGAGAGAGAGAGAGAGAGAGAGAGAGAGAGAGAGAGAGAGAGAGAGAGATAGATAGATAGATAGATAGATAGATAGATAGATAGATAGATAGATAGATAGATAGATAGATAGATAGATAGATAAAGAATATTTTACTTTGTTGATATTTTGCACATCATAACCTAAACGTAATATGGCTAATAACACTAGAGCCACAGATAAATGTCGTTACTCATCAATAGTATACAGGGGGAAATTGGTGTAATAACAAATACAATTGCATTAATTATACTTGGAAATTACACACCTATTGTGTTTAAATTCCCACAGATTTAAAGATATTGAAGAGCATCTCTCACTATAGAAAACAGGCAGCATGGGGCCATACAACCAGATGTATTATCTCTGCCTACCTGCCTGATCATAGAACATCAACATGACTAAGGATCATAGAGCATATATTACAGCATGGGAATAATCACAATGCATGATTCACTGTATTCACTCATACATTATAAAGTCATTTTTGATACTAAAAATAATTAGATGCCATTCTAGCTCTTTGTAAAATTGGATGGCATCAGCTACTTCAGAATTTAAAAGTTCCTGGAAGGAGGACTTGCTAATGACAGACAAATTAAGCCCTATGCTTCAACAAAGGAATGATAAAAACATATAAAATATTGTTTTCCCAGTGCACAATTTTGCTGGTCAATAAATAACTCAAATAATCCTGAAGACACATCTTAATGAAGAAGTGCTTAAGAAATTATCTTTTAAAAATAAAGCTGTAATGGAAATGTCTGTTCTTCAAAATGTGTATTATGTAGCAGCAATAAGGCACTTAATATAATGCTGTACTATGAGTAAATACATATGTTATTATTCAAAATGCATATAGGCTCTTATGTTTAATTAATTAAACAAAACTCACTACATTTGGCATGTTACAATGCTATAGTATGTGAAACTAAAGCCACTTGATAAAAGTCATTAATCATTTTTAAAATGTGAAAGGAGCTCCCCTCTTAATTTGAGTTATATTCAAAGTAGATCTGAAAATATTCGAAAGAATACAATTTCTATGGACCATCAGCAATTGTTAATCTAATGATCTTTACACTTTAGTTTTTACTCATTTTGTATAGTGTGGTTGTTTTTGTAGCATGAACAATGAGTCTAAAAATCAAAAAATAAGCCAAGAGAGTTTGGGATTCCATAACAATAAGCACATATTTATTTAAATCTGACAGGAGTTTGAAATGTTTAACTTCATTGTGTCAGTCAAAGGCAAGGCTTGCTTGTCAGATATTGTTTCCTTCTTTTCTAATTAATTCTGAATAAAACATTTTTTTCTTATTTGGGTGTCTAGGACAACATTGTTATGCACAATTGTTTTGGCATGTTAGAATTAGAGCAATTGGAATATTAAGCCACTGAAGAAGAAAAAAATGTTTTTTTTATGTATCAGAAGCATATGATTTTATAATGACAATAGTTGTCAACACATGACAGAATAAAAATAAAAGTTCTACAAAAACCTACTATTCTGAATGTTAATTAAAGCAATAAGCCACACAAATTCACAGTGATTTTACCCGACAAAACGTGCATACTATATAAAACTTATACTGTAAATAATACTATAACTAAAATTATGTATATATATATATATATATATAATTACAATTTATATATATAAATAATATATATATATATACAGTGCCCTCCACTAATATTGGCACCCTTGGTAAATATGACCAAAGGCGGCTGTGAAAATAAATCTGCATTGTTTATCCTTTTTATCTTTCATTCAAAAAAATTCACAAAATTCCAACCTATCATTGAAGTAAAACAATTGAAAGTGGGGAGAAAATCTCATGATGAAATAAATGCTTTCACTATTTCATGTTGGCCACAATTTTTGGCACCCAATTATTGCAACGTCCTTTTCCCAGGGTAACAGCTCTGAGTTTTCTCCTATAATGCCTGAAGAGTTTGGAGAACACCTGACAAGAGATCAGAGACCATTTTCTTCATACAGAATCTCTCCAGATCCTTCAGATTCACCGCTCCATGACAGTGCTTCTTCTCTTCAGTTCACCTCACTCATTTTCTGTAGGGTTCAGGTCAGAGGATAGAGACAGCAATGGTAAAAGATTCCTTTTGGGCTCAGTGACCCATTTTTGTGTTTATTTTGATGTTTGTTTTGGATTGTTGTCCTGCTGGAAGATCAAAACATGACCCGTTATAAGATTTCTAACAGAGGCAGTCAGATTTAGATTTTGTATCTGTTGGTATTTGATAGAATCCATGATGCCATGTGTCTGAACAAGATGTCCAGGACCTCCAGCAGAAAAAACAGCCCACAACATTAAAGATCCAGCAGTATATTTAACCGTGGACATGGGGTACTTTTTTATCCCTGTTTGTACTAAACTCATCTGGTGGGGTTGCTGCCAAAAAGCTATTTATTCAGTTTCATCTGATAATAGAAGCCAGTGCCATTTGAAGTTCCAGTCATGTCTGACAAACTGAATTTGCTGGAGTTTGTTTTTGGATGAGTGAGGATCATTTTTCTTGAAGCCCTCCCGAACAACATGTGGTGATTTAGGGGATGTCTGATTTTTTTTTTTTAGGTTTCTGACCCCAAGACTCCACTAATCTCTGCAATTCTCCAGCTGTAATCGTTGGAGAGTCTTTGGCTACTAAAACTCTCCTCCTCAGCATTAATTAGGACAATATAGACACACATCCTCTTTCAGGCAGATTTTTAACATTTTTAGTTGATTGGAACCTCGTAATTATTACCCTGATGGTGGGAATGGAGATTTTCAATGTGTTAACTCTTTTCTTACAGCCACTTTCTATTTTGTGATGCTCAACAATCTTGTCCTTCACATCAGAAATATATTTTTTGTTTTTTCTCATTGTTATGGATGATAAAGGGAATTTGACCTTTGTGTTCCTCATATTTATAATCCTGTGGAACAGAAAGTCATGGCTGGACAATTTCATGCTCCTAGTCACCCTGGTGTGCTAAAAAATGTAAATATGAATGGGAATATACTTCAGAGATATTTTACTCATAAGAATTTCTAGGGGTGCCAATAATTGTGGCCAACATTCATTGGAGAAAAACATTTATTTCATCATGAGATTTTCTCCCCACTTTCAATTGTTTTACTTCAATGATAGGTTGGAATTTTGTGAATTTATTGAGTGAAAGATCAAAAGGATAAACAATGCAGATTTATTTTCACAGCCGCCTTTGCTCATATTTATCAAGGGTGCCAATATTAGTGGAGGGCACTGTATATATTAAGCCTACGTTGTCTTCGGATTAGACCCACATCTCCAGCATGAGACATGACATGAGGCATGAACTTGGAACAGGATTCAGACCAGCAGTCCTAATGAGTGTCTTTTGGAGTCCAGAGAAATAGTCTCATCCTCTCCCTGATCACAGCTGACTCCTATCACTGATTTTCAGGTGGAAGGCCAATTTTCCTTCTTAAAAATCCAATCTGGTCAGTTTAACTTACTGCCTCACAAAGATGGATACAGATGGGCTGGTGAGGTCCTGATGAAGAAATCTGCCCACTACTTACCACACGCCTCACAACTTTGATTGATGGCAAACTTAACAAAGCATTTAGAGTTTCCCCAGGTGCAAACACTACTTGACTGATGACAGGCTAGTAAAATAAATCACCCTTCAAAAAGTCACACCTTAAAAACACTTTAAACACTATATAAAAGCTGCACTTTACAGAAAATTGCCAATATTTACATAAGGACAAATTACATATCTGGGAAAGCACATTTTTTCTGTAGGCAAAGCAAGAAATATCCTATTATGTTTTTGAATTTTAATTTTAATTTATAAAGGAATCAGCAGCTTCTATTGCATCCATATACTTTTTTTATGCTTTATAAATAAACTGTTTAATTTGCAACAACAACAGCGAACATGGCTATTACAGCTTCTCTGCAACACACTTGCTAGCCTTCCAGCAAGTTCCATAAATCCCCTTGAGCTTGTCCAAAATGCGGCAGCTCAACTGGTTTTTAACCTCCTCAAATTCACATTACACCATGTGTCCCATGTGGAGTCATCTTTGCATATCAAATGAATAACTGCATTTAATTAAACTCAGAAAGTAGCTATTTCTAATTTCCTATTTCAAAAAATTACCTTATCATTTGAAGAATGCCCCTGTGGTGACACCTTTGCAAAATAATAATATGCTGTTTCTTGCACATTTCACAACACTTTCAAAATGTAATATCCAGTTAGTGGCATAAAAATCTTCTTTTTTTTTTTTTTTTTTTAAACTTGTGTATTAAATAAATTCAATGCACACAGACTGAAGTAGTTTAAGTCTTTGGTTCTTTTAATTGTGCTGATTTAATTGTGCTAATTCACTCAATCTCAACAAATTAGAATACTTCATAAAACCAATACAATTAATTTTTTAGTGAATTGTTGGCCTTCTGGAATGTATGTTAATTTACTCTATATGTACTGTATACTTGGTAGTGGCTCCTTTTGGTTTAATTACTAACTCAATTCGGCGTGGCATAGGGGTGATCAGTTTGTGGCGCTGCTGAGGTGGTATGCAAGCCCAGGTTTCTTTGACAGTGCTCTTCAGCTCATCTGCATTTGTTGGTCTCTTGTTTCTCATTTTCCTCTTGACAATATCCCATATATTTTCTATGGGGTTCAGATCTGGTGAGTTTGCAGGCCAGCAACACCATGGTAATTTTACCAACTTTTGGTGCTTTTGGCAGCGTGGGCAGGAGCCAAATCCTGCTGGAAAATTAAATCAGTATCTTTAAAAAGCTGGTCAGCAGAAGGAAGCATGAAGTGCTCCAAAATGTCTTGGTAAACAGTTGCAGTGGCGTTGGTTTTCAAAAAATACAATGGACCAACACCAGCAGATGACATTGCACCCCAAATCATCACAGACTGTGGAAACATAACACAAATACGAAGCTTGCTCTCATCTGAAAAGAGGACTTTGGACCACTGGGCAGCAGTCCAGTTCTTCTTCTCCTTAGCCCAGGTAAGACGCCTCTGAAGATAACTGTAGCCAAATTCCTTGACATGTCTGTGTGTGGTGGCTCTTGATGCCTTGACCCCAGCCTCAGTCCATTCCTTGTGAAGTTCACCCAAATTCTTGAATCGATTTTGCTTGATAATCCTTAAAAGGCTGCGGTTCTTTCGGTTGGTTGTGCATCTTCCACACTTTTTCGTTCTACTCAACTTTCTGTTAACATGCTTGGATACAGCACTCTGTGAACAGCCAACTTCTTTGGCAATGAATGTTTGTGGCTTACCCTCCTTGTGAAAGGTGTCAATATTTTTCTTCTGGACAACTGTCAGATCAGCAGTCTTCCCCGTGATTGTGTAGCCTAGTGAACCAAACTGAGAGACCGTTTTGAAGGCTCAGGAAACCTTTGCAGGTGTTTTGAGTTGATCAGTTTGTTTTTTATGTGAGCCAAAATCATCACAAGTAAAAGAACCAAAGACTTCAGTCTGTGTGCATTGCATTTATTTAATACACGAGTTTCACAATTTGAGTTGACTTACTGAAATAAAATAACTTTTCTACGACATTCTAATTTATTGAGATGCACCTGTACGTGTCAATGTTTTATTACACTGGTTGTTGTTCATAACACAGCAGTAAGATAGAAAATGTCTGCTGAGTGGTGCAAAAAGATTAATGATTTATTGTATTTGAAAATAACATACCACCTACATTAAACACTACCCTAACTGCTACCTGGTCTTAACTGATAGTATTAACAAAAGAAAAAGTGAGATAAAAAACACATTTGTTGAAGTAAACATGCCATTTTAACTTGCTTCTTCAAATTATCAAGCTCTCGGTTTGTGTCTCACGGGACTTGAGTGCTTCACATCACAAACGCAATGATGTACTAGCTGAGCCACTGAGCAAGTGTACTACATTAGAAAAGCCATATAAATGGATCTGACTGCATGATGCAAATGTCAAAATATTAGTTCACAAATCATGCATGATGGTAAAACATATATTGTTTTTTTGTTTTTTTCGGGGGGTCATAACATAGTATTGTGCAGTGGTGGTCAGTAACGAAGTAAAACAACTTCGTTACTGTACTTAAGTACATTTTTCAAGTATCTGTACTTTACTGGAGTAGTTTTATTTTGAGTAACTTTTACTTTTACTTCACTACATTCCAAAGCATAAGATCGTACTTTTTACTTCACTACATTTCATAAAACATATCGTTACTCCTTATAATACATCATGTGCTCCGAGACGCAGAAGCGGCGTCTGATTCATGAACAAATTGATTCTTTTCAATGAACCTGTTCAATCGGTTCGCAAATCGCAACAAACGATTCATAGACGAATTGCAATGATCCGATTGCAGCTGTTCTCGAGTCGAAAACTCACTGATTCAAATGATCCGTTTAGAGCGAGTCGTCTTCAGTGAACTGAACTCACAAGTAAAGAACCGGAAGATCTTGTGAGCGCGCTACTGATGCTGTGAAAAGTAAGTTACTAATGTTGAATTTTAGGATTAATTATTGTAACTGAAAATAATATTTAGGTCAAAACTGTCAGTTGTTTGTGAACTAAATCTGCTGTAAAGGGTGATCTATTTAAGCCCACTGAAATGCTTGAATGCAGACAGATCAACATCAGTGTCTCTTACGTTATGTTTTAGGTCAAAAAACAAAACATTAAAATAACACAGATTAAATAAAATAACTCATGCACGTTCATATTCCCCGCTGCTGTAACGTTAGCAGTTTTATTAAAATGCTATGCATTTAGACCGATGTGACGTCTGTTTTAATATTGTTTATCAACAGTATACATTTTTATATTGTTTAGATCAACTAGCCGATTAGACAGATATGAATGTTTATTCATAACCATACTGAAAATAAGTAAATATTGTTAGCTGATGCTGTCTAGCTAACAAGCTTGCTGGTGCTAAGTTGAGGACATTTTTAGATATAAAGTCCAAATATCTTTATTCAGCCACCTAGATAGATTCCATCTGAGGGAAAAAGAAAGGATGTGATGTTCAGAACATAGTAACTACAGTAATTATCAGAGTGGGAAGTGATGCCCTCTGGGGGCATTTGGCCAGGGGTGTTTTTACACCACAGACAAGGTTTGAGAAGAAAAAAAAATCATTGTGAAAATATAATTATATTTTCCTTAAAATGTTCTTCCTAATTTCAGGCCTAATTCTCATGTCATATATAACTGACGTTCTGCAAAACAACAAGTTCTAAAACACTTTTTTCTAACTGGTGAAAATTAGATGGTGAAATCTGTTTTCTCTCAGGTACATGGCAGTGTAAGCTTCACAGTGAACATTACTACATCACTCTCATCAACGTAGTCCATATCAACAAAATATATATCTTGACTCTATATAGTGGTTATTTTGGGAAAAACCCAGGTATTTTGGGCAGTAGGATTATAAAAATATGTGCTAATATAAAATTAAATAAAGTAGTCTATATAAAATTGCAAAATAAATATGTCTATCAGTACATTTTTACTTAAGTACATAAAAAATTGAGTACTTTTGTACTTTCACTCGAGTAAAATTGAAAAAGCAGTACTTTTACTTTTACTGGAGTAATATTTTATTATACGTATCTGTACTTGATCTGTGTACTTTGACCACCACTGGTATTGTGCAAGGAACTGTACAAAAAATAAATCTTAATAAATTAATAATCTGCACCGTAATCATCATTTGTGCAAAACATATTTAAAAACTCTCAGGCTAGTTATCGCATTGCTGTGTATAAATAATAATTCCAGAGTCTGTAAATGGAACGTCTTTATGGAAGCCAAAGATGTAAAGTATCCAACATTTGACTTTGAATGAAAAGCAGCATTACTCACAAGCTGCTGGTCTGATCTCAGGTCTATTATAGCTTATGCTACCCATCCTTCAATAACAGCATCTTTTCAAAGTCTACATTACATTTGTCAGGTTCACAAAACAACCCATGCTGAAATATGACACACAAACTCTTAAGGCTGGACTGTCTAACCTATTTCCTCCTTATTGCCTCAGCATGACTGGGTGGGCCAATCTGCTAAACACCAGCAGGTGTCATTGATATGCAAATATGGGCTATCATGTGCTAATGTATTTGAGATCAAGGAAAATCCAATTTCGTATGATATGACCTCCAGACAATTTCCTTTTATACTAATGATGTATTATGTCCTTTAAACACTTGCCGTACCTTCTAAAAAGATGGTCTTATCAATGTTTAACACTGTTTCAATTACGCCACTTTACAGGTAACTAATCACACCTGCCAAACAGGAGTTGCAAACATGCTGTTGCAAGATGCAGTGCAGTGTAACTGAAACAAAAAACACATTCAACATGAAGTAAGTTGTTAGCTTTCTCTGCAGGGACTCGAGGGAAAAAGCTAACAGCAAACATTTACTTTGTCCAAAAGTACACTTCCCAATGGAGCTCAATACAGTAGTGTGTCTAGCTCCAGTGGATGAAGCATGGTTTCATAAGATAGGTGCATGAATAACCAAAGCTCATCTGTCTAGCTACAAGCTTGACTTTTTCTGTTTTAGTTTGCATTTAGCCTCATGCAACCTTGTAACTTAACGTCATAAGGTCTGATGCAGCTTATTCTGGCCTAGAATTGATGCATAAAGCAACCAACCACAGTTAATACAGTTTTATGAGTCATTTAAGGGCAAATTTATATTAAATAAATGGTAGTACACTAAGATACACCACATAATACCACAAGTGTAGAGAAGCCACAGTCAAAATTATATTTAGTCTCAAATTTAAGGTTTAAATATTTGAATTGCATTTACAATTTCCATCCATTTGGAATACACAGTTTTAATATAAACTAATAAGTATAATTATGTATGTCAGTCATACATAAATGAAACAGGTCAGTTTTTTGCACTTAAATAATAATAATAATAATTAAGCAATTGATTAATTTGATTTTATTTATTTATTTTTTAATCATGCTTTGGAAATACATTCATTGAAATTGCTTCATTTTGAAAATAATTACATTTATTCAGTTAAAAGTATAAAATATGGGTACTGTAACTTTGAAACAAGCAATATTTAGTTTATAGTATATGATATATAGTACAATGCATGAGATTGATCAAATGTATTGATGACAACTACACAAACCTGGTTGTTATGTATTAAACATAAATTTTGGTTACAGAACTATTTTGTCTTTCTTTTCATCTACACATATACATTACATCTGTTTGTAATTTACATTAAAACTGTGTATACAAACATGTACACACAGTTAAATAATTATAGTATATATATATATATATATATATATATATATATATACTATATATATATTTATTTATTTAGTTAGTTTATTTGCAAAAACTGCAGTTTGATTGAGATTAATTGGAATGCAGTTATCTGTTTTTGCAAATTAACTATTCATGTATACATATATATATATATATATATATATATATATACATGTATATAACAACAGCTGTGTGACCTGCTTGAATATATATAACAACAGCTGTGTGACGTAACTTCACAACAGTTCATGTCTCTTTGTTGTTGTTGTTTTTTTTCTCATTGCAGGTGACTGTTTTCATTGTTTTAGAAAAAAAACACCTTTTCCTCACCTCATACACTACATGCAGCATGCAGCCTGCTTTAGGAACGATTTAGACACAGAAGTATGTTATGGTAAAGCTCTTGCTCGCTTAGAAGTGTTAAAACAATAACTCAGACATTTAAAAGTCATTATTTGTGCCTTTCGCGAATAAGATATTTGGCTTTTAGCACTTCCCCAACCACACTTATAAATAATACTGAATTAATAAAATGGTTGCTATACTTTTGCACATGGTATTTCAGCACAAAAATCTGCTATTTTATTAACTAACCCACCACAATCACACACATTTTGTGGGGCGATGTATGCCACTACATGAATGAATTTGGTGCGATATGGAGTCAAATCAGTGCCGTATATATTTGCAAGAGAATTATAGTATTGCAAAAGAAAATTAAGTTTTGCAAACGAAAATGAAAGTATTGAGAAAAAATAATGTGCCTTTTGTAAACAAAAATAATTACAAAAGAAAATGATGTATTGCAAGAAGAAAATAAGTTTTGCAAGTAAAAATAAAGAATTGCGAATTATATATGAAACATAGCAAAAACAATGATTTTGCAATACATATTTTCCATGGCCATATCTACTAATTTATTTGCAAACTACAATATTTACATTTATGCATTTAGCAGATGCTTTTATCCAAAGCGACTTACAGTGCATTCAGGCTATATGTTTTTGTTTTTTTGTCAGTATGTGTGTTCCCTGGGAATTGAACCCACAACCTTCTGCGCTGCTAATGCAATGCTCTACCACTGAGCCACAGGAACTCATTATATGTGTATTAGCAGCGTTTGCTCAAGTTAAAGAAGTTGTTAAAATGAACATCTGCTGTTTATTTCTCTCAATGTGCACACTTTTATAGCATTAAAATGTGTATTGTTTCATTTCGGTTAACTAAATGTGTATTAACAGCGCTTGTTTAAAATCTCTTAACCTGTGCACAGCGTTCTTTCTTTACATTAGTTCAGAGTTACTGCTAGTTCTAATGTAAAATAATGCAATTAACTTCATAAATTAACTATGCATCATTAAAAAGGTCTAAGACTCAAGCTTCATATCGATCTCGACTTCGTTTTTCATTTACATAACGCCTGGCATAAATTAAGAAATTTCTGTCACTGGAAGATTAAAATAAACGAAGCTTGAGTCTTTTTGGTTTAGTTTTGTCATGGCCATGAGATATTAAGTCTTGGGAACATAATAATACTGTATGTCATGGCCTCGAGATCCTATTGAGGGAACAACATCAGTTTTTCTTGGCCACGGGTTTTACCATGCTTAAACAAACCCACGTGACCATAGCAACCTGGGATTAGCAAAGATTGATAAAATATATTTATCCATTCTACAGTCCGTTGATCATGTATTTGTATGTAATATGTGTGTATATCAGGCTATTATTATTATTATTATTATACAGCCCTGAACGTTAAGGGATAAAGGGAAATTAAATCAAATGCATAACAACGAACATAAAAATATTACAAATAATAATACAAATAATAATAATAAAATACATGGACTTTGTGATTTGTGGGATGAATAAAAATGTTTTCTTGACTGCCTATTTTATTAGCCTATGTGTACTTTAAACTTAGGCTAATCGAATATTTCTACGTTGCGTGCAATACAGTCCGGTAGCCTGTGGTTAACACTCCAACCACCAGAGGTCACTGTATCAAATTTACCCAAGCTGTGACTATTGTTTTGCCATGGCTAAACATGTATTATGTCACTGTATTATTTCACTGTCTTCACTATGTCTAGAGTCATAACATGATTTATTTTAGTCATCAGCTATGTTTTTGTCCTGTTGTATTAAGTTGACAGCTATGTTTAAGCAGGTTACACTAATCACTTTTTCTTAATGATGAATATAAACCAGCCTGCAATGACAACGATAATTACAAGGAAACAAATACATATTTGGGTGGTGTAATATTATAGCTAATAAAATGTTTTAAGATAACCCATGTTATTTAAATTACTAAACTGCCTTCAATAAAGTATTTAATAAAGTATTATGAGTATAATAATTCACCACACTGCAAAGGATGTATGAAACAATGACAAATTCAAGGCAGAGTTTCACCTAATTAATTATTAATTTGTTTAGTTATATAATTTATAATTTGAATAAGAGAACAACACCAATAAACTTGGGATAACCATAACAATCGTTTTATGCATTAGCTACATCATCATTTGGATTTTTTAATTAAAAATGAAATATTAATAAATACATCTCTGATCATCCAAGGTTGCTATGGTCCCGCGGGATTATTTACCCATTAATATCTCATGGCCATGACAAAACAAAACCAAAGAGACTGGCTTCGTTTATTTTTATCTTCCAGTGACAGTCATTTCTTAATTTATGCCAGGCTTTATGAAAATAAAAAACGAAGTCGAGATATAAAGCTTGAGTCTTAGACCTTTTAAATTATGCATAGTTTATGAAGTTAATTGCATTATTTTACATTATAATTAGCTGTAACTCTGAACTAATGTAAAGAAAGAACGCTGTGCACAGGTTAAGAGATTTTAAACAAGCGCTGTTAATACAAATTTAGTTAACCAAATGAAACCATACACATTTTAATGCTATAAAAGTGTGCACATTGAGATAAATAAATAGCAGAAGTTCATATTAACAACTTATTTAACTTGAGCAAACACTGTTAATACACATATACATTTGTTTAAAAAGTTAATGAAATGAAAACATGCATGTTGCTAGTGAATAAAAATGATCCACCTGCGTTCCTCTGCGATTCTGCGTCTTGGGCCGATGACGTCACTTCCAGGTTCAAGGTTCAAGGTTCTTTATTATTTGTCACATACACAATCATGCAGGGTATAATCAGTAGTGAAATGTAAGTCAGGACAGGTCCGCTCAATGGAAAGTGCAAAAATAAAATAAAAATAGAAAATAAAATAAAATAAAAATAACATAAAAGGCAATAAAACAATGAAACATAACACAAGAGAATATATATATGAATATGGTGAGAATGAAAATAGGAACAAATAATAAAATAAAATAAGGAGTAAGATGTGCAATGAGATAAAATGTGCAATAAAGTATACTGTCGATTAATAAATTAATATAAACACGGATGTGCAAGAGAATGTGCAAATAGGTTGTACCGGGTATGTACACATAGCAGCAGTGTGGAAGATGGGGAATAATGGATGTGTTTACAGTTTATTAAATTGAGTCCTGTGGATGTTATGATGTTATGAGACTGAGTTTAGGAGCCTGATGGCCTGAGGGAAGAAGCTCCTCCTCAGTCTTTCAGTTTTTGCCATCATGCTCCTGAAGCGCCTGCCAGATGGCAGTAAACAGAAATGATGGTGTGGGATTACAAATTTTATTTAAATTCACTTCCTGACTAAGAAGTGTCAGGCAAATTCAGGTGCTTGAGATCGCTTCCTGACCATTGAGCTTGAGACAGCTGGGCCTTTGTCTCTATGATAATGGTAAGTTCAATGAGGCAGACTACTGAGGCTTTCAACGTTTGTTCTGCAAATGGCTTTCTGGCCCAGACGTGGAATCGCTAGGCTGATTGGATTAGTGTCTATGCATTTGATTACGGGAAGTCTGGTAACAAAACCAACATGTGCTTGCTTTGTTTGAATTTGGCTCCACCTCCAAAAGTCCCTCCTCCAAAAATGCCTATAAGACACCATGTAAAATTACTTAAGATTGAGATTTTCGATGACTACAGCTACCATCAACTTGGGTTTTTCAATAAAGAATCCTACGATTGAATCCGAAGTCTCCTGGTCTTCTCTTCTGAGTTTCCTACACTATAGAAGAACCAAGTTCACAACAGATGGTGCCGTGAGCCGGATAGAGTTCCAGCTTCCTCACCTGAAAAAAACAAACTTCAAGCTCAAACTAATGTCTAGTTTACGTACGAAACCACCGTTCCCTGATGGAGGGAATGGAGACGTTATGTCGTGACGACATAGGGGATTTACCTGGAAGCCCCGAACATCTCTGACTAAGAGAAAACGCCAATGAAATTGGCTAGTGGATTTTGCATACCTGAGCCACTCCCCGTGCACACGGGTATAAAAGGGCGACAGGTGCATCCACTCATTAGGTTTTACGCTGAGGAGCCGAGACGAGTCCCTGGCAACCAGCGATGGTTCAAGATTTTGGCATGGGGACATAACGTCTCCGTTCCCTCCATCAGGGAACGGGGGTTACGTACGTAACCTAGACGTTCCCTATCTGTCGGTCACTACGAGTTATGTCGTGACGACATAGGGGTCCTATGGAAAGCGCCACAAGCTGAACCCCGTCACAACCTAGTGGCATGCAGATGTTGACAAGCGAGTGCCTGACAGACAAATGCCATGCAAGAGGTTGCAACCTTCCTACCGCTCCAGCGCAAATTCGCTAACCTTGGTGCCCACCGGGACCACTGAGTACATCGCTGCTGGAGATAGCCAAGCCGCTGTTCCTTTCCCACGGAAACAGAAGGGATTTCGACCTTCAGTGAAAGACAGCTTCAGGTCTTTCCTATTTGTTGTTACAGCTTGTCGTAACGGCAGGGAAGCGAGCCTTCCAGAGAAGGGCGCTACGGAGGCCACATCCTGCCTGAAGGGAGGTAACATGTGGAGATACTGATATGGACTGGCCCAGGCTTGGGGCAGTACTACATACGACTGGACTCTGGGGCAGATCCTACCTAGGAGTAGGGAGGAGGGCTGCCAGCAGAACCTGACAGAAGCTCTGTCACAGGGAAGACACGGGTTTACCGTGAGGGAAACCTTACCGTGGAAGAATACACATATGGGATTACCCGAAGGGGAATCAGGCCATACGGACACCTAGCCCAGTACAGGGGCTGACCGGAGACCCGGGCGAGCTAACACCAGTACTGGGCCTGGCGTCAGACTGCTCCGCCCAGTCTGACTGCCGGGGGTGCTTGGAGGATTCCACCAGGGTTCACCGACCGGGGAACTGAACTGGGGGAGAAAAAAAGCGCTCGTATCCCCGGGTGAGGGGGAATGGCGCAGCAAGCGTGACACCGGCCAGTTCTTCCCGCCCATTACTTACCCAACACACGGGAATAAACTGGCTCAACGCGGAGATTGTAGAATCTTGCGAAGGTGTTCGGTGTCGCCCAGCCCGCAGCTCTGCAGATGTCTGCCAAAGAGGCGCCGTGCGCCAACGCATGGGAGGAGGCAACACTCCTGGTGGAGTGAGCCCTCACCCCCAGGGGGCACGGCTCGCCTTGCGACTGGTACGCCAAGGCGACGGCCTCCACTATCCAGTGGGCCAACCTCTGTTTGGAGACAGCCTTCCCTTTCTGCTGCCCTCCGTGGCGGACAAAGAGCTGCTCGGAGCTTCTGACGCTCCGGGTGCGGGTCACGTATATGCGCAATGCTCTTACGGGACACAGCAACGCTAAGGCTGGATCTGCCTCCTCCGAGGGCAGTGCTTGCAGGTTCACCACCTGATCGCGGAAGGGCGTGGTGGGAACCTTGGGCACGTATCCAGGCCGGGGTCTCAAGACAACGTGAGAGTAGACCGGCCCGAACACAAGGCACTCTTCGCTTACCGAAAACGCCTGGAGGTCCCCGACCCGTTTGATGGAAGTGAGCCCGGTCAGGAGCGCTGTCTTAAGAGACAGGAACTTCAGCTCGACTGAGTCCAGCGGCTCAAAGGGGCCCCTCTGAAGTCCAGCCAGGACAATAGAGAGGTCCCAAGAGGGCACAAGGGGAGGCCTGGAGGGATTCATCCTCCTGGCCCCCTTCAGGAACCTCACGATGAGATCATGCTTTCCCAGGGACCGGCCGTCCACTGCATCGTGGTGAGCCGCAATAGCGGCTACATACACTTTCAAGGTGGAGGGTGACAGCCTACGCTCCAACCTTTCTTGCAGGAAAGAAAGCACTACTCCAATCGTGCATCTTCGGGGGTCTTCTCGGCGAGAAGAACACCAGGTCGCGAACAGACTCCATTTCAGTGCGTAGGTTTGCCTTGTTGAAGGGGCTCTAGCCTGAATGATGGTCTCTAACACCGCCGGTGGTAGACCACTCAAGTCTGCCGCGTCCCGTCCAGGAGCCACACATGGAGGTTCCATAGATCTGGACGCGGGTGCCATATGGTGCCGAGCCCCTGAGAAAGGAGGTCCTTCCTCAGAGGAATGCGCCAGGGAGGTGCTGTCGCGAGGGAAATTAGTTCGGGAAACCAGGTCCGGGTGGGCCAATGGGGCGCAACCAGCAGGACCTGCTCCTCGTCCTCCCTGAGCTTGCACAATGTATGTGCGAGTAGGCTCACTGGGGGAAACGCATACTTGCGTAAGGCCCGAGGCCAGCTGTGTGCCAGTGCGTCTGTGCCGAGGGAGGCCTCGGTCAGGGAGAAGTACAGCTGGCAGTGGGAGGACTCGGGGGAGGCAAACAGGTCTACCTGAGCTTCCCCGAATCGACTCCAGATCAGCCAGATCGTCTCGGGATGGAGTCGCCACTCTCCGGGGAACGTGAGCTGTCGTGAGAGCGCGTCGGCCGCACGATTGAGCTGCCCCGGGATGTGAACAGCATGCAGTGACTTGAACTGCGTGTGACTCCAGAGGAGGAGATGGCGGGCGAGCTGTGACATGCGGTGTGATCGTATACCCCCCAGCCGGTTGATATACGAGACCGCCGCAGTGTTGTCCGTGCGGACTAGCACGTGCTTGCCCAACAGCAGTGGCCGGAACTGCCGCAAGGCTAAATGCACTGCCCACAGCTCCAGGCAGTTGATATGCCAAAGCAGTCGGGGCCCTGTCCAGAGCCCCGAGGCTGCCTGCCCGTTGCATGCAGCGCCCCAGCCCGTGCTGGAGGCATCTGTTGTGACAACAGTATGCCGGGACACTTGTTCTAGGGGCACCCCGGCCCGTAGAAAGGCAAGGTCTGTCCAGGGGCTGAGGGAGCGGCGACACTGCTGGGAGATACCTACTCGCAGTGTACCGCGGCGCCATGCCCACCTCGGGACCCGGGAGTGTAGCCAGTGCTGAAGTGGTCTCATATGAAGCAATCCGAGCGGTGTGACTGCAGCTGCGGATGCCATATGCCCCAGGAGCCTCTGAAACTGTTTCAGTGGTACCACATTCCTGCCTCTGAAGGAACTCAGGCAGTTCAGCACTGCTTGGGCACGTTCCTCCGTGAGGCGTGCCGTCATACTCACCGAGTCTAACTCCACACCGAGAAAAGAGATTCTCTGCACAGGGGAGAGCTTGCTCTTTTCCCAGTTGACCCGAAGCCCCAACTGGCTGAGGTGCCGGAGCACCAAGTCCCTGTGATCGCCCAACTGCTCTCTGGATTGGGCTAGGATAAGCCAATCGTCGAGGTAGTTGAGGATCCTGACGCCCACTTCCCGTAACGGGGTAAGGGCGCCCTCTACAACCTTCGTTAACACACGGGGAGACAGGGAGATCCCGAAGGGGAGGACCCTGTACTGCCAAGCCCGACCTTCGAACGCAAACCGTAGAAACGGTCTGTGTCGCGGAAGGATCGTAACGTGAAAGTAAGCGTCCTTCAGGTCGATCGCTGCAAACCAATCCTGGGGCTGAATGCATTTGATCATGCGCCTGTGCGTCAGCATCTTGAACGGGAGCTTGTGCAAAGCCCGGTTCAAGACTCGCAGATCCAGGATTGGCCGAAGACCGCCACCTTTCTTGGGTATGATGAAATAAGGGCTGTAAAACCCCTGCCTCATCTCGGCTGGAGGGACCGGCTCGATTGCATCCTTTTCCAGGAGGACAGCAATCTCCTCGCGCAAGACAGGGGCGTTCCGGACTGCCACCGATGTCTCGAGAACGCCGTTGAACTTGGGAGGTCGCCTGGCGAACTGAATCGCGTAGCCGAGTCGAATTGTGCGCGTGAGCCAGCGAGACAGGCTGGGCAGCGTGAGCCACGCCTCCAGACGCTGTGCAAGTGGCTCTAACGGTACAATCGACGTACCTGTGGTGGTGCAGCGAAAGGGAGTAGGGGTGGATGGCACAGAAGGCGGTGCGTTCTGAGGCATCCTCACCGAACTCCCTGGGTCCCGAACGGGACTGGCCAGAGGTGCGTGGGGAGGAATGTCGTCCCCGAACCGTACTCTCTTGGCTACTGGCAAAATGGGTCGTGGGCGAGAGTGAGGAGGCACAACATCGCACACTGTCGTCCCATGGACCTGAGAACCCGGAGGAAATGGAAATTGCTCTTTCTTTGAGAAGGTGGGTACCGCTGGCCCTTGGACCAGCGGCGGAACAGAAACAAAACGAAACAGAAGATTCTCCTCCCGGCCCTCCACCGGGGGAAGGAGCGGCGCTGTTCTCGCCGTCTCCTGAGAAAGAGCAAACTCCAACATCTCCGGGTTGCCCACGTCAGGGCCGCTTCGTCGACTTCCTGGACGACTTGGGGCCTGGCTGGGACGCGGGGGGCGCTGCTCTCCTGCGAGAGGCTCGACGCACCGGCCTATGTGTCGATTCGGCCTGGGGCGGAGCAGCTCTGGAGGACGCAGGAGGGTGCCCACGGCGACGGGCAGACTGAGGCCTGGCCCCGGGGGCAGCGGTGGATGGTGCATCACGCCGGGGCAGGATGTGCTGGATCGCCTCGGTCTGCTGCTGTACCGCCGAGAATTGCTGGGCGAAGCCCTCGACGGTGTCGCCGAACAGCCCTCCCTGGGAGATGGGGGCGTCGAGAAAGCGTGCCTTGTCGACGTCCTTCATCTCTGCCAGGTTGAGCCAGAGATGGCGCTCCTGGACCACCATGGTGGACATCGCCTTCCTGAGGGACCGCGCCGTGACTTTCGTCACTCGTAGAGCGAAGTCAGTCGCCATGCGCAGCTCCTGCATCAACCCCGGGTCGGTACTACCCTCGTGCACCTGTTTGAGCGCCTTGGCTTGGTGAACCTGCAGGATAGCCATGGCGTGCAGGGCGGAGGCTGCCTGGCCCGCAGTACTGTAAGCTTTGGCCGCGAGAGCGGCTGTCAGCTTACAGGCCTTGGACGGGAGACGCGGACGGTTCCTCCAAGTGGCGGCGTTTCATGGGCACAAGTGCACCGTGATCGCTCTCTCCACCTGGGGAATGCCCGCGTACCCCCTGGCCACTCCGCCGTCGAGGGTAGTGAGGACGGAGGAGGCGGACGAGCGGCTTCTGGCCGTGAAAGGGGCCATCCACGAACTCGTCAGCTCCTCATGCACCTCCGGGAAGAAAGGCACCGGGGCAGGGCGCGGTTGTGAGCCGCGCCCCGCTCCGAGAAACCAATCGTCCAGCCGCGAGGGCTCGGAACTGGGCGGTCTGTTGACCTCCAGCCCGATGCTCACGGCTGCCCGGGCAAGCATGGCCGTCAGCTCTGGGTCCGGTGCAGCGGTGGCGACAACACCCGAGGGGGGCAGCCCCACCGCACCTTCATCCTCAGAGGACGTGAACCCATCCCCCGATGCTGCGATCGACATCCTATCTACAGATGGCGCACCGAATGAAATGCTGGGCGCCCCGTGGGACCGGACGGGATGTTCGCTGCGTGAGGAGTAAGAGGTCCGTGGGGGCGTGCCCGGCGGAGAGGCTCTTACAGTAACCCTCAGATCTCCCAGAGCGTCAGCCGGCGATCCTCTGCTCGAGCCAGAGAGATCAGCACGGGTGGCGGCAGAGGGTGCCAATCCTTTCATAAAGGAAAGGCGAGATCGCAGCGAAATCATGCTCATACGCCCACAACAGACGCATGAGTCATCCACGAACGCAGCTTCAGCGTGTCGGCGGCCCAGACACTGAAGACAACGATCGTGTCCGTCATCCGCAGACAGAAAACGACCGCAACCAGAAGGACACGGACGAAACGGCATCTTGAAAAAGACGCGACCGTCCGTGATTTGCTCTTTTAGAATTTGCTCTCTCAGTTGAAGTGCCCAGGGGAATCGCTGATGAGAGGGACTCCGCTGATCGCACCGTTACGCCAACCGGGAACAAAACAAAGATGAACGGCTTTGTTGAGATCAGCACTCTTCTCATCCACTCGGCTCCGAAGCAAAAATCTAATGAGTGGATGCACCTGTCGCCCTTTTATACCCGTGTGCACGGGGAGTGGCTCAGGTATGCAAAATCCACTAGCCAATTTCATTGGCGTTTTCTCTTAGTCAGAGATGTTCGGGGCTTCCAGGTAAATCCCCTATGTCGTCTAGATAGGGAACAAAGATCTGCATCCAGACTGCATCTTTTGGAATCCAGCGAAACTTCCAGCTGAACAAAGATTCCCAGACTGAATTTTTCTCTCAACCAAGGGTTGTGGTGAGTGCTGTCTCTAATCCAAAAGAACCTAAGACCAGTACGAATTTTGTATCCTCTGTGCCGTCAGAGAAGAGTTAACATACATCTGTAGGGTTTGTTTAACTAAGTTTATCCTCTAAAGTTTTTCTTTTAGAGATGAAAGTTATCCTCTGTTTCAGGCAGGGAAGAGTCTATCCTCTAAAGTTTTTCTTTTAGAGATGAAAGTTATCCTCTGTTTCAGGCAGGGAAGGTTAGCATTTTGTGCTAATAATTTTGGTTTATTCTCTGGTCTTGGGAAGTTATCCTCTGTTTCAGGCAGGGAAGGTTAGCATTTCGTGCTAATAATTTTGGTTTTTCCTCTGTTCTTGTAGGCAGGGAAGTTATCCTCTGTTTCAGGCAGGGAAGGTTAGCATTTCGTGCTAATAATTTTGGTTTTTCCTCTGTTCTTGTAGGCAGGGAAGTTATCCTCTGTTTCAGGCAGGGAAGGTTAGCATTTGTTAGCATTCTTAGTCACACTTCTTAGTGTGACTAAGAAGTGTCAGGCAAATTCAGGTGCTTGAGATCGCTTCCTGACCATTGAGCTTGAGACAGCTGGGCCTTTGTCTCTATGATAATGGTAAGTTCAATGAGGCAGACTACTGAGGCTTTCAACGTTTGTTCTGCAAATGGCTTTCTGGCCCAGACGTGGAATCGCTAGGCTGATTGGATTAGTGTCTATGCATTTGATTACGGGAAGTCTGGTAACAAAACCAACATGTGCTTGCTTTGTTTGAATTTGGCTCCACCTCCAAAAGTCCCTCCTCCAAAAATGCCTATAAGACACCATGTAAAATTACTTAAGATTGAGATTTTCGATGACTACAGCTACCATCAACTTGGGTTTTTCAATAAAGAATCCTACGATCAAATCCGAAGTCTCCTGGTCTTCTCTTCTGAGTTTCCTACACTTTAGAAGAACCAAGTTCACAACAATGGTTACCGGGGTGATTCGAGTCCTTGATGATTTTAGCAGCTCTGCTTTTGCAGCGTTTGAGGTAGATGTCCTGCAGAGAGGGGAGAGCAGACCCTGAGATGCGCTCAGCTAAGCGCACGACTCTCTGTAGAGCTTTGCAGTCCTGGTTTGTGGCATTATTATACCCACACTGAGATGCACCGAGTCAGAACACTTTCTATGGCCCCTGAATAGAAAGTCTTCAGGATAGCTGGTGAGACCCTGAATTTCCTCAGCTGTCGCAGATGGTACAGTCTTTGCCTGGCTTTCTTAACCTGAGTCTGAATGTGTGTAATCCATGTCAGGTCCTCTGAGATGTTTACACCGAGGTACTTGAAGCTACTCAGGGAGGTCATTAGTATAATACGCTATTAAACCATTGTTTAATATTGGCATGTAGGCATATTATAGCGCAGGGGTTTTCAAAGTCTAAGACAGTGGGCCTCCCTTTTGACACAACTTACCCAATGGTGCCCCCCCCAACACACACACACACACACAAAAATAAACACACAGAACAATATCAGACTGTTAACTCACTTTTATAACTATTTGTGTTAACATGAAAAGTGCAGTTATTTCAGAGTAATATCAAGTTGGTTTATATAACGTTTTTAAAACTAAGAATAATGAAACAAAAACAATGATGGTTCGATATGAAAAGAACAGGTTGTTTTAGCAATTTAAAATAGTAAGAACTGTCCACCCCAGTCAAAAAAGTCAGATGATCTGTAACAGAGAGTGGGGAAAAATTTAAACAATGCCAAAATGTAAACATCTTTATTATTGATTAATATGCTTACATAATTATATCCCTACCTTAGTGAGCGGTGTGAATTTGTTTCCTCGCTGCATAGAGAAGAATTATTCGTGGTTGTAGTGACGTCAGAAACAGACGAAGGTCATCCTCCACTTGAAGACGTGAACGATATTTGTTCTTGATGAATGTCATAGCAGAAATCCCGATTCACACAAATACGTTGAAACGAATGGTAAAAGTTTCCTCAGTGCTCTTTGTGTGAGTTCAGGAAATTAATTTTGAACCGAGAGCCAGAAATGTCCAATGGAAGAGTGTGTAATCATTTGCTCCAGTTCATGATTACTAGTCAGATCAATCAAAGCCTCTTCGTCTTGCATAGACAGTTCGTCACTTTCTGCCGGCTTGAACTTGAATGGATTGCGAATCCACTCATCCTGGATTGTCTCGTTGGAAAAATATTGTGTAAATTGCTGACACAGACCCCTTAGGTGTTCAGCGACCAAATGCTGAATAGGAACCACTGTCGGCCCTGCCTCTTGCATGAAGTCAGCCAGTGTAGGAAACATGTCCAAGCATCCTTTCTCCACACGAGTGGCCCATAGATCCAGCTTTCTCCGGAACGAGGACACTTGCTTAAATGCCGAAAACACATTACAGTCTCTGCCCTGCAATGATGTATTAAGCGTGTTGAGGCGTTCGAATATGTCCGACAAATAAGCCAGCCTTGCGATCCAGCTCGAATCACTCATGTGTTGTGCCAGAGAGGATTTAACATTTGACAGAAAAAGTAGTACTTCCTCACGCAAATCAAAAAGTCGTGCTAGAACTCTGCCCCGAGACAGCCAGCAGACTTCGGTGTGCAGAAGCAGCTGTTTGTAATGCGCTCCCAATTCATCGCATAAAATGTGGAAAAGACGAGCATTTAGAGGTCGTGCTTTTATCAGGTTGACAATTTTCACAGCTTCATCGAGGACACTCCGAAGATCATTTGGCATCTTCTTGGCAGCTAAGGCTTGTCTATGGATTGTGCAGCTACGGCTCTCGGAGCTACCTCCTTAACCCTCGATATGAGACCACTGTGATGGCCCGTCATTGCTTTTGCCCCATCACTGCATATGCCACAGCAGCGTTCCCAGTCTATATCGTTCTTTCTCACAAATTCATTCAATTTGTTGAAAATTTGTTCACCTGTTGTGTGGGTGGGCAAAGGACTACTAAATAGAAACACTTCTTGAATGTCCATGTTTTTCACGTACCGCACATATGTTAACAGCTGAGCACAGCTGGCCACATCGGTGGATTCATCCGATCTGGAGTGCAAAAAATGGGCTGTGTCTGACGCTGTCTAACACTTGCTCCTTCACATCCTGTGCCATGTCTGAAATGCGCCGACTTATTGTGTTGTCAGAGAGTGGAACAGAATCGATCTTAGAAGCCGCTGCCTCTCCTAGCATCACAGAACACAGGTCTTTTGCTGCAGGCAGAATTAATGTCTCTCCAATTGTATGTGCTTTTCCTGCCTTGGCAATACGCAATGCAACACGATATGAAGATACAGTGGCCTTTCCATTTAATTTGACAAAATCTTCGACAATTTTTTTCTGACCTTGAAAGGTTTGAAGTTTTCTCTGGAAAAATTCAGGAGATTTTCCTGCTACCTCAACATGCTTGGTTTCAAGGTGTCGTCGAAGTTTTGCAGGTCTCATGCTGTCATTAGCCAAAATATCTTGACAAACCACACACAAAGGTCGTGGTTCATCAGCTGGTCCTGTCCACGTAAATCCTAAACTCAAATACTGGTCATCATATCGTCGTCTTTTGGGTTTAAGCCCTGAAGTTGAAGGCTTTAAATCAGAGGGTCTCAGAAACCGCTCCATTGTTTTAATAGGCATATACCTATATTGGCGGGCTTGCTAAACAGCAGCGAATTCACAACTCCGGCCTTATGGGTGAAAAATATTTCTAATATTTTTTACTTATTATTTTTTAGTATCATTTAAAATAAAAAACATTTAAATATAATAAAAAATACATATAATATTTAAACTCAATAATTCGATTTTTTTATTTATTATAATTTTTCCCCGCGCCTCCCCTGACATGCTCTGGCGCCCCCCTGGGGAGGCGTGCCCCACACTTTGAAAACCGCTGTTATAACGTATTCCAAGCGCACGCATAGCTTACCACAAATCACCTGCTAAAGTAATGATTATGAATGCATCGGGGAAAAATAAGATATATTATGTTTTAATAAACTAGTGCTTTCTCAGTCAGTGTCGGCTGCAAAGATGAAGTTGTCGAATGCCAGCGCTGACTCGCCATCTCCGCTGGAATTGTGCCTTTAATAGAGAAATGCACCTATCGCCTATGGTACGCTGGCCGAGAGAGCTCAACGCGCTGCAAATAGAAAAAACACCTGCAAATTAAGAAAACAACTTTCGTCAATTTGACAACACACAAATTTGTAGGGTACAAATGCTCACAACACAACCAAAAAAGAAAAGCGCTGCAAATAAAATTGATTTGGTTGTGTTGTGAGTATTTTTTGTGCACGTGTTGTCAAACTGATGAAGACATTTTCTTGATTTGCTGGTGCTTTTTCTATTTGCGTGTGTTTTCTGAAGCTGCAGCGCACTGAGCTCTCTCGGCCACCGTACTACGGACTACATAATCAGATAATATATATATATATATATATATATATATATATATATATATATATATATATATATATAAATATAATTGGTTTTCAATGTTTCTGCAGATTTATTTCTTATGTCTGTGAGCTGGTTCATTGTTGTGACACGCCCCGTTCACAAAGACTGCATTAGACGACAGAAAGCACATCCAAAAATGACGGGAGTAAGCTATTAAGTTATTTCCGCAAAAAAATAAATAAAACGATTGCTTGGACATATAGTAACCGCAGTGTACACTCCTCATAAACATTTGAAATTCGCTTATATGGCAATTTTATTATTCATCTAAAATAATAAGAGGCTAATAAAAATAATAACAGCCTGTTTTGTTCATATTTACAATTAATTGCTCAGCTGCCCCTGTCATTGATCTAGCACCTGCATTCAAAATTCTCTGGCGCAGCCCCTGGATGTGGCCATGGGAAATATGTATAGCAAAATCATTTCTTTTGCTCTGTTTCATTTATATTTTGCAATGTTTGCAAAACTTATTTTTTTCTCGCAATACTTCATTTTCTTTTGCAATTCTTTTTTTTTGTTTACAGAAAGCACATTTATTTTTCTCAATACTTTCATTTTTGTTTGCAAAACCTTATTATTTTGCAAATATATGTGGCATTAAATTGATTCCATAGTGCTAAACATTACAAGGCAGCATGTGCAAATAAGTACCGCTGTGTGCAATTTATTAATAGCAAACTCTGACTTACATATCTTTCAAAGCTTCATTGATAAGTTATTCCGCATAATTAGTAAAAACATCAACATTTACATTTCAAAGACAATTTTCTTTCCATGCACACCTGTGAAGTAGTGCGGGAAGTCTGATTGGATATTTTCAACAGAGAAAGGCCTCTGACGTAAGGAGTAAGACGATTTGAAGATCAACAAATGCATGAAGGGGATTCTAAAAATGCTTAAAAAATAATAATAGGATGGCATTGTTGTTTCGCACACCTCCCCACTTCTTCCACACGAAAATCCATCTCCTGTGTTCCCCTGCTCTATTATGTATTCTAAATACAGTAATGCATTTACAGTCGGATGGGCTTAAGCAAGTGAAGACATTTGACCTCTTTATAGATGCTGAATTAATCTTTTATTATCTACAAGCGTGTCATATGAGCCACGAAAAAAAATGTTTTGCAAAGATGTAAATGTCTTTAAACCATTGTTTCCCATTTCTTTCTTCCTCATGAGTGAATTAAACTTTCATAACTGCAGTCATAGGGAACTGAAAGCCTGAGAGTAATTTGTGATTATATGTGATTCATAATGGCATTTACCTAAGTGGTATATGAAAGCCAAACTATTAATTTTGCACGTCTAGCCCTCCCACACTGCAGAAAGCGAAAACATGATATCTTAAGGCTTGAAACTTACTCTACACAGGTACAGAAGAATGCACACTCGATTTCATGTGTGGAGTTCTGAAATGTGTTAGAGTTCAAACAAGTATGCTTTGCATTCTCAACATTGCCACAAGGTGCACTGTAGTGCACTGGAGTATCTTTAAAAGCACAGTAAAATATGTTAAAATAACCTAAATAATCGTTAAGTAACTGAAATAAAACATCTACAATAAAAATTATAGTAATTAACACATTTTGTCAATTCTCCAGGTTTCCTGTTTTACTGTGGTATGCAAAACTGAATTCAGTTTCTATCCTCTCAGCGTTTTCAAGTGGGTGACTGCATGCATGCACAATAACAGATTTCAGTGGCAAAGACCAAAGGCTTGAGCCAACGCTAAGTCAGCATGCAAATTCAAATGTTACACCAATGCAGATTGCAGTGCAGGAGATGATGGGTTTGGATCTGACTTAAAAACTACTCAGTTAAGTAAAACTGGTTCTCCCCATATTTGTTTTTTTCAGAATAAAAACAGCAGAAACTAAACTGAAACTCTGTGATGCTTTTGACAGGTTTAAACTTTTTACTAAAATATAATGAATTGCAAGATTGATTTGGCCATATTTTAAAACCTAAAATAAAATGATAAACAAATGTTTATCCGGCAATTACAAAAACGAAAACAAATAAAAAATAAAATAAATACTAGTGTTAAATCAATTAAATTATGCGGATTCATTCAATTACAATTAATACAATGAATCTAATGTTTGAATTATTTGGTGTTAAAGGCCCTAGTGCTGATATGTATTCGCTGCTGTATTGTTGCTAACTGGGCTTTAGATCATTGGATGTAATTAAGAATAGGTCTGAAATTGACCCCAAATATAATATAAAATTAAACAGTATCCAAATTCACTAAAGAAACATGCCCAGGTTCAGAAGCAACAACAATCCACACCAAATTGATGCAATCTAAGAAGTTCTATGAGGCTGCCACTTTTCCACTGTCACAAAAAAGGACTGTATCAGCACTGTTATACAGAACCATCATATCACACTCCAGGGATGAAGTCACTATTTTTCACCCAGATTCTCCTCTTTTCAAATTTTCACCTTTTTTCACAGATTTCACAACAGATTCTCCTTTATTAGGCTAAATAAAAACATTCAGGTTTGGAATGACATGATGAAAACAAATAATGACAATGAAAAAAAGTTCATATATGAAGATTAACAAAGTAGTAAAAAAAATAGATTATTATATTTCTATAGTATGTTTTAATAAAAAACATGTATTTTTTTTACAAGAAAATTATTATCTTTCTACTTTTATATGTATTTCAATGTGTTATACCTTCTTTGTAATTGTTTGTGAAATGTGGCAATTTCTGAGTGAAAATTGTTTCAAAGTGAATCCTACGCAAAATTATTTTTCACTGTTGAGCAAACACTACTCTGATGACTGGGAATCATTTAGAATTGGCAATATTTAGTGTGGATGCTCATCCAAATGGCTGTTGCACAATGAAACACTAACAGGAACATGACAATTTAGTAAAGAGTGACATTTTGAATAAGTGACACTGTCTTCAACACAAGAAAGCAGTTGTAATGCAATAGCTGGGCATTAACACTAGAAGAGAGAGAGAGAGAGAGAGAGAGAGAGAGAGAGAGAGAGTGAGAGAGAGAGAGAGAGAGAGAGAGAGAGCTCAGCAGGGCTTTTATCTGCTTGTCTGTACTGTGTTCAAGGCCCAGCTGTAAGGACAAAGCAGATATCACGAGCCGCTCATAGAATCCTTGTTGATTAGCTGCTGCAGCGAACTCATGAAGAAGGGAGAGTGCACACACTCCAAAGCAAAAGCAAATGAAAACGGGGGAAGGAAAAAAATCTATGTTTTATCTGCATTCCAATGTGTTAAATCCATTTTGGCTGAACATCGGGACAATTGTATTCACCACTGCTTTATATTTTATCTGGATTATGTCAATAATGAACATATCTCATTGCTGTCATAACTAAGCCATTTTGGGTAGTTTATCAGCACTACAAATATCTGTACAACTAGACTGGGACTTATTTTATCCCAATTTGGGCTTTTTGTATGTCTTTCAGTTTAACTCTAGTTAGCTTTGAAGTCATCTACATGCTTGTTTATGCATATAAATACTAAAAATAAATTATTATTAGTAGAAATACACTTTTAGAAAGGGAAGAAAGCATTTAGAAAATTACATTGCCTCCTCTAAGTCTATTGTAGAGATATGATCGCTTTATTATGATGAACGGATTTAATTTAGCCTCTATTCACATACAAATATTGATTAATGCACATATATAGAGCACATCAGATATGATAAATAGAACCTCAAACTCGTCTGCAAAAAAACAGTGAGGTTTGTTTTTGTTTGTAAAGCTAGGATGTTTGAGTTTCTGTGTATCAAATTGTATTTATTCTATGTGTGAGCCTTGATCAATGTTTATATACAGTACAAATAAAAGCCTATTTAAATGTGTTCATCATTTAAGCGATTGCGTCTCTTCAGAAAGTTTTGATTAAACCGCTAAATTCTTAAGAATTTATTTTACAGTGTCTATGAACTTTTTGAAGCTTGATTGTTTTGGTGGATTGTACTTCAAACAGAAGGATATAAATCTCTCAGGTTTCATAAAAATATGTTCATAAAGGTCATAAAGGTCCAGACATAAAGGTCTGGAACAACATGAGGCTCAGTAAACAATGATAGTATTTATATTATTGGGTGAACTATCCCTTTAAATGATGTCCTAAAGTGATGTCTCTTAAATAAATGTCTCTTATTAATTCAGTTCATCAGTACATTATATATACATGTGTGTTTGTGTGTGTGTGTGTGTGTGTGTGTGTGTGTGTGTGTGTGTGTGTGTGTGTGTGTGTGTGTGTGTGTGTGTGTGTGTGTGTGTGTGATTTCTTTCATCAAAATGTAAATATCAACCTCTGAAATGAGCTCTTCTTTTAAATGTCACCAAGGCCGCAAAGAAAAAATATATCATATCACCTGTCCAGTCAAATCCAGACTTATAAACCAAGTTCTATCCTATATTATTTGCTGTATTTTTTTATATACAGGTCATCTCTTGTGGTACGTTTCACAAATAATTTTTAGCTTATGTGTTCTTGTCACGGTTTGTGGTGCAACAGGGTCAACACTAAGGAAAAAGTGTCTCAATTTAAAAAGGGAAGCTATTCATCCTTTCTTTTTCATTCTGTGGTTTGCTTGCATAACATAGGCAATGAAAAAAATCTTTGTTCATAGCCATTGTAACCTTACAGGAGTGGTGAGAATTGCCTTTTTTAGACATTGGTACGTTCCTGCATCAAATGACACACAGAGAATAGTATACTTTCAATAACACTAACAATCAAGACCATGCACCACGTCACATCAGAGCTCAAGTGGGCCGCCCACTGCTTCAGCTGGAGGACACAGTGAGCGCTCTCCCACTCGTCGGCCCCCACAATCTGCCTCTCCTTTCCTTTCTCTTTATTTTCCAGGTTTTACTGCCTATGTTTTCGTACAGTGAGTACAACCTTGACAAGCCATCATTGGCTGCCATGTTCTCTGCAGCCTGTCTCCAAATGCAGTCGGAGCATTTCTCGAATTCCCCAGCACCTCAAAATGTAGTCCTTGCGCAATTTTAGTTATTCTTCTCTCTGTTGCTATGGAGAAACAGACTGTAACAGTCTTAAAAAAAGACAACAGATTCAAATGGAGTTTACTATTAAATAGCTATAATTTGTCAGTGCTGTATTATATAAATCAACAGCTGCAACGTGAATATTGTTCGAATGTGAAATATTAAATATGAAAATAAATTAGTGAATTATTTATAACTCACAACAGGATGCGCATAATTTTACTACAGACATCATTGTGCTCTACATGGGCTGCATGCTGTGCATGTATGTTCAATGCAATGTTATTTTAGTATCATTAAGATGCTTTTTTATATATATATATATATATATATATAAAAAACAATTGTATAGTTATATAATTGCATAACTATATAACTATATATATATATATATATATATATATATAGGTATATATAGTTATGCAATTATATAATTATATTATACAGCTTTTACATACAGATTGTTATATTATACAGTCATATGCAGAGTATATTTCAAGTAACATTTTGTATGTTTTTATTTTTATTTTTTATGTGAATTAACTCCAACTTGGTTTGAGAAAGTATGACAAAAACGCCTTTCAAAAAAATACAATTAATTTAAATAATGATGCATGTTGTGCGTCTCTTGCTTGTGATTTTCCACGTTATTCCCTATTCAGCAAATATGCATAGGACTTTCTGGGATTGCCTCACCCAAGATGGGTGGAGGAACTCTTGTTGTCCATGAGCCCTACTGTATGTTTGCTTTAGAGCTGGGTCTCTCAGGAGCTCTGCTGCTGACAGGCTGTCAGGAAGACTGCGTGGGCAGACAACACAAAGCCTGAATCTCTTTGCTGCCATGGTAGCCAAGGCCGCAAGAGAATACCAGTCATGTTGTCATCGTGACTACAGGTTACGCCAATGATTATGGAATGCACCGTCCTCCCGATACCAACCACAGTCAGTTAGTGCACTAGAAGAGGTAATTTAACTTAATTTAGCATACATTTAATTAAACTTTAGGCTATTGGAAAGTTATAAATTATGCAATACAAGTCTTTACAGCACTATCCATATTTCAACAGTTGTCTTCCCTCTTAAAAACAAGGAAAGCCCAGTATTTGTCTGTAATGTCAGACTCCTATTTCAATAGAGATGCCATTATACAACTAAGACCAGGAAGCCCTGCTGCTGGAGTGTTATTGTTTCATGATGTTTTCATAAACATTACATACATGTATCTCTGAAAAAAATCTATAATTTAATAAAACAAAGGAGTCATACTTTGAGGTCCTGGTTCAGTAACACTTTAGAATAGGGAACACTTATTCACTATTAACTACGACTTTTCCCTTAACGAATTCCTAATTTGCTGCTTATTAATAGTTAGTAAGGTAGTTGTTATGTTTAGGTATTGGGTTGGATTAGGGATCTAGAATAAGGTTGTGTGCAATAAGGCATTAATATATGCTTAATTACTACTAATAAATGGTTAATATTCTAGTAATATGCATGTTAATAAGCAACAAGTTAAGATGCACTAAAATAAAGTGTTACAGTAAGTTCTAACAGCCAATATTAATATTAATATTACAATGACAGCCCATTTTTAATGGGTATACTAATAAGTAACAAGTTAATTTATATGTATATATATATATATATATATAGTGACATGCTCTCAGTATCATAGAGGTGGGTAGAGTAGACAAAAGCTGTACTCAAAAAGTATAAGTACTTATATAAATTATTACTAAAGTAAGAGTAAAAGTAACAATCCTAATAGTTACTTGAGTAATAGTAAAAAAGTATACAATGACAATTATTATTTACTTTGTGTGTGTGTGTGTTTATATAGTATATATACACAGTAGTCAACATTTGAAGTGGATCAAAACCTTTTATCAAAGTTGTCCTAAAACCAAAACAATACCCTTTATTGATTAATTATTTGATCCACTTTAAATGTTGACTACTATATAGATTCACTGGCCACTTTATTATGTACACCTTTTCAATTGCTTGGTAACACAAATTGCTGATCAGCCAATTACATGGCAGCAACACAATGCATTTAAGCATCTAGATGTGGTGAAGATGACTTGCTGAAGTTCAAACCAAACATCAGAATGGGGAAGAAAGGGGATTTAAGTGACTTTAAACGTGGAATGGTTGTTGGTGCCAGACGGGCTGGTCTGAGTATTTCAAAAACTGCTGATCTACTGGGATTTTCACGCACAACCATCTCTAAGGTTTACAGAGAATGGTCCGAAAAAGAGAAAATACCCAGTGAGCAGCAGTTGTGTGGATGAAAATGGCTTGTTGATGTCAGAGGTCAGAGGAGAATGGGCAGACTGGTTAGAGATGATAGAAAGCCCAATAGTAACTCAAATAACCACTCGTTACAACCAAGGTATGCAGAATACCATCTCTGAATGCACAACACATCGAACCCCCCCCCCCACCACATACACATACAGAGGTGGACAAAATTATTAGAACACTAGTATTTCCACCAGCTAAAAAATTGTTTTATGTCAGTTTTTGTATCTTTTGCTGTAGTGGGTCAGTAGGAAATATCAGTTTACATTGTCTAAACATTTATTTTGCCATTAGTTGTAATAATCCAGTGATATTTTTGTCTGCACAATAGCCAGTGCTCCATGCAGTGATCTGATTTCATCATCATCTAGTCAAAAATAACAAACTGAGACAGCTTAAATCCAGAAGAACTGTGGCAATGTCTCCAAGATGCTTCAAGAAACTGTACCATACTGTACCTGCAAATTACAGTATTGTTAAAAGTTTTAGGAACTTGTGTAAAAATGCTGTAAAATGAGGATGCTGTCAAAAATACTCTCATAAATAGATTGTCTTTATCAATTAAACCAATATTTGTTGTGAACATCCTTTGTGTTTAAATTAGCTTTTGCCCTCGGTGCACATGAGCACAGTTTCTCAGGAAGCTTTGCAGGTATATTTCTTGAAGCATCTTGGAGACGTTGCCACAGTTCTTCTGGATTGAGTCTGTCTCAGTTCTGTTTCTTCATGTCATTCCAGACAGACTGTATGATGAGATCAGATCTCTGTGTGGAGCACTGGCTGTTGTGCGTACAAAAATCTCACTGGATTATTCAAATTAATAGAAAAATAAATGCTTGGAAATGTAAACTGACATATTTAAATAACTGACTTAAAACCTTTTTTTAGCTTGTGAAAATACTAGTGTTTTAATAATTTTGGCCACCACTGTCTATATAAATCAGCATCAGAAATGAACTGATTTCCACAGGGCATTTCTTAATTTCTTACTTCAGGGCAATGTTTTAACTTCTTTAACTCATATAACAAATGAAAGGTTGAAGCTGCAATGGTAGTTTGATGTTTATGCTGATGAGAGAATTTGTGAATGCATATCCATCAGAATTCAGTCAATGAGCACACACACTAAACAACTCCGGAGTTCACTGCCGTTACGAAAACAAAAATGCCTCTGATTGGATAGACTATTGCATTAATAAGCTCAACAGAAACGCATGTGAATGGTTATATAATGCTCAACGTTGCAGACCACGCTCAAAAAAAGGATTGATCTCGATTCAATATCAATTCCTATGTATATACTTTACATATAAGGAGATGTATATTTTGTTGAATGCAGTTAAATGTCTTTTTTAACACCATTTGAAACTTAGTAGTTAAATTCAGTATTTGCTTGCATTCATTGTGTGTACTTATACGGGTATCATTAAAAAAAGGATGTGTTATTAACTTTTTAAATTTCACATTTAAAGATCTAGTGTTTAATCATGTTTAAATATTTATTCAAATGAAAAAAATAAATAAATAAGTAAACAGGTATGACCTGCAATATTCTTTTGAGAAACCAGACTAGTAGATATATGTATATTTATTAAATGGCCATACAGGTACGGTGAACATGATTTCACCGACCACAACGGTGAGCCTGATTTCACCAAGTACAACATGTTCCTGGATCAACATCCTTGTTGATCTTGGAACAACATCCTAATCAGCCAATCACAATTGAGGAATACATTTACAGGAAATATCTGTTTTAGGCTTACAACAACAGTTAGGTGCTTCTGCGCCCTTGTTATTCAGCAATAATTTCCCTTGTGGGGATAAATTGTGGGTAGGGTTAGGTTTAGGGGTAGGTCTATGTTTTTGGGCAGTAATGTTGTTCCAGGATCAACAAAAGAGATTAATCCAGGAACATGTCTGACTTGGCAAATTCACACGACCGCTTACACATAACACACTAATACATTTATAATATTAAAATCCGTTGAAGGATTGTTAGTTTGCATTAATTAGGTCAACCGGAACCGGAAATACTTCCTATAATACACAATGTACTGATTACATTGTAAGAAGAATGGCATCTACGCTAACTTTAGTCTCTTTATTTCTTTCTTTCTTATTCCAAAGTTATCATAGCACGTAGCATATTTATATATATTCTCTTGTGTTGTGTTATGTATTTTGCACTGTCCATTGAGCGGACCTGACCTGATTTACATTTCACTACTGATTATATTCTGTATAATTGAGTATGTGACAAATAAAATAATTTTGACCTTGACCTTGACCAGATCCAGTCCATATCAAGATAAAATAGTGGAACAGCACCTAGAGACAGCGTCTACAGCCCTGAATGTCAGCGGAGACCAGGACAACTTGATAAGCCCGAGAGACAGACCCCCTCTGAAGACCTCGGGAACAAGACCACGGGAACCAAATGAGCCCTCTGCACAATCTGACTTTGTTACAGTCTAGAATTAAAACACACAGTTTTGATTTCCAGTGAATTCCATTCTACGGGTAGAAAAAAATAATGTTTCAGTATATTTTGCTGGTCACTTTAACACATTCTGTTGAAGAAGAAGAAGAAGAAGAAGAAGAAGAAGAAGAAGAAGAAGAAGAAGAAGAAGAAGAAGAAGAAGAAGAAGAAGAGAGAAACAGGTTTGTAAAGGTGTGCAATATATATTTATATATCTGCCTATATACAAATATATGCATACTATTCAGGTCAGACAATGGTCATTGACATACAATAATGTCCAACGTAAAGAAAATGCCATTTAAAAAAAGATTTGTATATATATAAGCCATGGCCATAGAAATGGTTCATAGAAACATGCAACTGGTTCATATAGTTTCATGGGTCATATAAACTGATTAACTGATAACTGGTTTCAATCAATCAATCAATTAATCAGTCAATGAAAGGGAAATTAGTTTAATTTAGATTTGGGTGTAGCAGCACCTAGGGACATGTACACTATTACTGGTGTGATCAAAGTTTCTACATTACATGACAATAAATGCTGTTTAGCAAATATTTCCATAGACAGGCATGCTCAACACAATACATTATTATCTCTGTTGATAACTATACACCTGCAGAACAAAGGCTGGTATTGCATAGCATCAATTATCCACCACAATTTAAATTTTTTTGTAATAAATCAAACACCTGCAAAGCAAACGGTAGCATTGGCATTTTGTTTCTTTATGCGTAATATTCTTAGAAAAAGACAGTAGAACTCCTTTTTTAGTGTGAAGGCATCAAATAGGAACCCCAAAAATGTCATATAGTTCAAAATATGTATTCCATCGATCACATAAATGTCACAATATTGACTAGGAGACGCAAGATTAAAACTTTAATGTTTTAATCGATTACTTCAATATCTTTCAACAGCTATAACAGCTGTTTAAAGATATTGAAGTAATTGATTAAAACATTGAAGTTTTAATCCTGAGTCTCCTAGCGAAAGCACCTGGCAACATCAAGGCGAATCCAAAAGCACAGCTTGGTACAAACGTATACCTGGCTTTTCACATTTACTTTAAAACAGACTGACTTTGTGCAACTCTAAAACCTGATTCATTTTGATAAATCCGGCTCTGATTATGGACAGTTCCTTTCCTTAGATTGCATCTAAAAAAAATAAAAAATGTGAACAATTTCTAAACAGAAGGATGTCTAGCTACTTTATTGACTGAATAGATATTAAAAATATTGTATGCTTGTTTTTGGCATCTGTCTTCCAGTCAGTGCTGGTAGTTGGCAGGTATCTGATTAGCTGTCTTAAAGTTTTAAAGCTTTTTTTCTGTTTCTTAAAAAAATAGGCCGGGAAATTAACTTTTTTCCCACATTGCCACTGCAAATACAAACAGACAAAAATACATATGACTGTTGGCAGGATGCTTTAAATTCTTAACATCACCAATAATACCTTCAATGTATGGAACTTTGGATAAAAGCATCTGCCAAATGTAAAAATATAAATGTAAGTATTAATCGTGCAGATAGTTTCTAGTCTTAAAATTGAGACACTAAGCTTAGAAGTGTGACTTCACATGTCCTTGTATTCAGAGCACTATTTGAGACACTATATTAAACCAACTAAAAATGGAGACATATGCTATCTGTGTACATATTCATAAACAGTGTACTAAAATGGTCTGAAACATAATTTGTTTCACATCAAAGCAGATTTGGCCTTAGCTGTGGATGAAGTCGCAGGTCTTTGTTGTGTGAATAGTCAGTCCTCTGAGAAGTGGATTTGCTGGTCATAACATTACCTTTCTGATTATTCTGGCTTGAATTAAAACCAATGTCTGAATATTGTGTTTGGCACAATAATAGCTCAGGACGGCAACAAAAGCTTGTCATTTCACGCATCAATGCGGCGTATTTGAATAGCTTGTGCCTTCAGTCCATGAAAGACTGAATCCATCACCAAGGTCACGGCAATACTTAACTGTCTGTGAATTGCTTGATCCATGAATGCCTACACTCATATTTAAAAGAAACGGTTGTGTGCTCAACATAAAGTTTGAAGGTAAACATTCTAGATATTTTACTTCATGAGAACATCTTGTACTTAGTCAACAGCCAGCCAAGTTTGCAATGAAGAATTCAATACCTGGCCACAGTGTAAAACTAATTTGCAAAGGAATCTCTGTGCAAGCAGCATTCCCGTACAAAATTAATTCACTACACATCATGCAAATGAAGTCTGCCTGATTTTAACCAATTATTGTATTGATTTTAGTCATGGTTAAAATTCTTTGCACACATGACTTCATGAAACATTGACTACATTAAATGCCCATTTCACATTGAGGCCAGTAAAGTTACTCTAAGGTGGTCTTTCTCAACCAGTGGGTCATGACCCACAAATTAGCTTGCAGAATGTGTCAATGTCTTGTGATGGGCTCAAATAAGAATAAATATATACATATTTTTTTTTTCTTAATATCAGTGGTTGAAAACTATTTTGAAGCCTAATATTTATTTATTTATTTGAAACCATTCAAACGTTTTAGGTGAATGTCTCTCATGTATTTGTATTATTATTATTACTATTATGTGAATACTTTTATCTAAAAGTTTGCATTAAAAAGTGGCAGTAAAGACATTTATATTTTTTCAAATATTTTTATTTCAAATATATACTGTTATTTTGAAAGAGGTTTTTTTTTCTGTTTTGCCTAAATGTAGCCTTGGTGAGCATAAAATAAAAAAAAACATAAATTAATAAATAAATAAATAATCCGAGTTTACATACTCTGAGAAGCCATTAATTCATCACACAAAATAATGGCATTGGGCAGAATTTTTTCTTAAGCACCCAAATCAGCATTTAGAATGGTTTATGTTATCGGTTTATGTTAATTAAAACAATAAATATATATATTATATATATATATATATATATATATATACAGTGCTCAGCGTAAATGAGTACACCCCCTTTGAAAAGTAATATTTTAAACAATATCTCAATGAACACAAAAACAGTTTCCAAAATGTTGACAAGACTAAGTTTATATAACATCTGTTTAACTTATAACATGAAAGTAAGGTTAATAATATAACTTAGATTACTAATTTTTCAGTTTTACTCTACATTTTTCAGTTTTACTCAAATTAGGGTGATGCAAAAATGAGTACACCCCACTGAAAGTCTCTGGAGCAAAGCAAAATTTTAGACTACAAATGTCTAATTTAACAAGAATTCAACCACAGGTGAGTCTAATTATTAATTACACAGGTGACAGTTGACTATAAAAGGGTGTTACTTAAGAAAAACCCCTTCCCATTTCATGCTGTCAGCAATGGCACCACATGGAAGAGAAATGTCACAAGACCTGAGAAGAAATAATTTCTTTACACAAGAAAGTTGAAGGCTAAAGAAGATCAGCAAAGCTTTACTTATCAGTCAGAATACTGTAGCAAAAGTGGTACAAACATTTCAAAAAGATGGAACTGCAACCATCTCACAGAGACGTCCAGGTCGTCCACGAAATTTAACACCTCGACAGGAGCGTCTTCTGATGAGAAGGGTTGAAGAAAATCGACTTGCAAGTTCACTGCAGTTATCTAAAGAAGTAGAAAGCCAAACTGGGGTGACTATTTCCCGTGACACAATACGGCGTACACTGCAGAGGAATGGCATGCATGGCTGCCGTCCACGAAAGAAGCCTCTTCTGAAGCCCAGGCACAAAAAAAGCCCGCCTAGAGTTTGCCAGGGCCCATGCTGAAAAAGATGAAGACTACTGGGACTCTATACTCTGGAGTGATGAGACCAAGATAAATGTTTTTGGAACTGATGGCTTCAAAACTGTATGGCGTCGCAAAAGGTGAGGAATACAAAGAAAAATGCATGGTGCCTACAGTGAAACATGGTGATGGCAGTGTCCTTATGTGGGGCTGCATGAGTGCTGCTGGTGTCGGGGAGCTGCATTTCATTGATGGCATCATGAATTCACAAATGTACTGCTCTATACTGAAAGAGAAGATGCTACCATCACTCCGTGCCCTTGGTCGTCGTGCACTTTTCCAACATGACAATGATCCTAAAACACATATCTAAGGCCACTGTTGGATTTCTGAAGAAGAACAGGGTGAAAGTGATTCAGTGGCCAAGTATGTCTCCTGATCTGAACCCAATCGAACACCTATGGGGAATTCTGAAGAGACAAGTTGAGCATCACTCTCCATCCAGCATCCAATCTCTAAAAGAGGTCATTCTTGAAGAATGAAAAAGATAGATCTGGCAAAATGTCGCCAACTTGTTCATTCCATGCCTAGAAGACTTGGTGCTGTCATTAAAAATCATGGAGGCCATACAAAGTACTAGATTTAGTAGTTTTTGTTGTGGGGTGTACTCATTTTTGCATCACCCTAATTTGAGTAAAACTGAAAATGTGTAATCTACGTTATATTATTAACCTTACTTTCATGTTATAAGTTAACAGATGTTATATTAAACTTAGTCTTGTCAACATTTTGGAAATGGTTTTTGCGTTCATTGAGATATTGTTTAAAATTTTACTTTTCAAAGGAGGTGTACTCATTTATGCTGAGCACTGTATATATAAGTATATAATAAATAATAACTGTTAGTAGACTGTTCTCCAATTATTACTCTAGCAAAAACAGTTGAGAACCACTATTATCTAAAATGTTTACATTTGAGAAATGCATGTAACATTTGCCAGATTTATTAAGCACCACTGACAAGGCAGGAAATTGCTCTCCCTGCTAGACTGACACTAGCTGTGAACACACCATTACAGAATCCCAACCCTGCAAACAGGATTTTCAACCACCAATTCATGATTTCAAATTGTGTTTATGATTCCATGAAAATGAAGCATGCCCACATCCATACTCAATGTCAGCTCAATTTGAAACACCTATTTCACAACACAAAGTTCAGCAAACAGCAGGACAAGATCATGAATCACAGAGTCTTAATGAGCTCTCGTTAGGATATCAACAGCGGGAGCTCAGGGGGAGATCAGACTTACAGTTCTTTGTTCTTCTTTTCCAGAGGTTATGCTGTTCTCTTGCTCATAGATTTAGAACGTTCTCATATATGTGTGTAGTGCTGACCAAGCAGAAATTTTTACCTCTCAGCAAAAGTTTTTTTTTTTTATCTTGTTGGACATACCATTTATGAAGACAAATTTGACAAAAAGTTCTAACTTTCATATCTGTTGTCCTGTGCATTATATATGTACTACTTACAATGTTTATATTTGTCTAGCAGGGTGATCAGAGCTTTTTGGATTTGAATTATAAGCAATTCAATTTGTGCATTGTAAATTATATTTCATTGACAATTAGATAAAAACATTGTCAGTTTTTATGTTTTATTTTCAAAATATTAAATTGAAATATTTTGTATTTTGTCTCATTAAAACTTCCCAGGTCATATTTTTACTCAAAACACCAAAGGAAAACATGCTTTTAATTTATCAAAAATACAATAAACAGCAATGTGATTACAATTTAAAATTGTAATATATTTTAAAATGTAATTTACTCATGAGATGGCCAATATTCATTTTCAGCATAATTACTCCAGTCTTCTTTGTTTCTATTGATTGTAAGTAGATATTGACTTCATTTATTTGCTAATTTTCTTTTCTGTTTTCTAAAACACCATGTTACAGTTTTAGAGAAAGAAACCAATCTAAACAATTCAGTACCTAATAAGTCATCCAAATAAAATGTGAACAAATTGTTGGTAACCGCTTTGACTACAGTGATTGACTGAAAATATTCATAAATCAGGTGGCAACAATAGTTTGGATTAAAAAAAAACGACTATTTCTCCCAAAAAAAGATTTATCAGTAAAGTTTTACAGAGGCTTGTGGAAATTGACTTAGTGAAATTAACTTGTAAATAGCCAAACGTGTTGACCGGTAATTAATTTGAACAAATAAAATAAAAATAAAACAAAATCTAATTCAGCAAAATAATATAATTAAATTATAAAAATTACTGATAATTAAACTAACCATGAAGGTGACAGTAAGTACTATAATACAGTATATTGTTTCATATATATATATATATATATATATATATATATCAATGCTGTTTGTATCTACTCAACAAAGAATCCACAAAGGTTTCCACAAAAATGTTTAGCAGCACTGATTTCAATGTTGACAATACTGAGAAATGTTTGTTGAGCACCAAATCAGCCTAATATAATTATTTCTGAAGGATCATGTAACATGTGAACAATCAGCTTTGTCATCACAAGAATAAATAACACTACAAAATGCATTAAAATAGAAAACAATTTTATTTACTGTATTTTTGATCAAATAAATGCAACCTTGTTGAGCATATTAATTATATAAATTAGTATCTACAGTATGACTGTATGTATGTACTGTACGAACGGGTGAAATATGACCATAGACAGTCTAGATTGTAGATTAATTTTACAGACAGGCAAGAGATTATTATTACCACTCTAGTTTTACTAAGTGATGCCCATATTACATAACTTAAGAAAGCTTGGCTAACAAGATGAATACCAAGCTTGTTGATTTGATCTTTGTTGCTGGGAAAGGCCTTCTTGCCTTTCAATCTCTTTTGCACTTGGCAGCATGCTGAGTGCAAGTGTGTGTCTGTGTGTGAGTTTGAGAGCCTGTGGAGATTGATTATCTCAGAGGACCAGATAAGTAATTTTTTTTGTACAAGAAAAAGGCCAGCAGATCTGATGTACAATAGCAACACCGGCACTCCAGTGCCAATCACATGAAAACATCCTGCAATCAGACAGCGTAACAAACTTCATTTTTACATATTCTAAACAAAATGTGAGCTGTTGCTTGGGTTTTTCCGTGGTTTCTCACTGGCAATTTGAATTGAATTGCTCCATCAGAAATAATAACAACCCTCTCTCTTCTCTTAGTTTTATCAAACTCATTATAATCCTGCACAGTTTTTATAAACTCACATGGAAAATCTTGCTCTTTCTGAATAAGAGTCAACGTGACTATAGTAAACTGTGTCTGTGAGTTTAATATATGACATTGCCAGCATGAATAAATAAGTAAATAATATATGAGATAAAGTAAATGTCACAAAATCATTTTATCCACCGCCAGGGCCGTCGCCAGGAATTCTGGACCCTGTGCACTGAATTTGCTATGGGGCCCCTTCAAAATCACGTTCACCAAATCGAGCCCATCCGGCCCACACATTCCCCATGAATGTTTTGATAAAAAAATAAACATGAAGAAACTACTAAACATCTTCTATAAAAAACAAATATTGCCCAATATGTAATAACAGTAAAATGTTTAATCCATGGGTTCCAAAGACGTCACTTCCGCTATGCTCACCGCCATATTTGTGTCCGATGTGACAACGAGCACAGCACATCTCTATGAGATTTAATAGATAATATTAAGATATTGCAAATATAAATGACCTTTTAATTAGATAATATTAGTACAATTTATAATAAATCAGTCTCTCTGAATAAATTACTGTTTGAATTGTGAACATAGCCTCTCGTTGAAGGCTTTAAGAGCTTGAATAATCCTCTTCCGGCTGATCGCTCCTGCTTCACGGCGAGCGAGACTCGTGCTAACGGTGATTCCCTTCTCCATCTGAATTTGATTTCAGCAAGTCAGTTTTGGTCAATGCAAACAACGTGATTACTGATCATGAGCCCAACATCCAGCAAGCCAAGAAAAACATGCAATCTACCCGAGGGAAGATATCTTTCACTTCTAGTGTAATCTAAAACCTGGATTTCATTATTGAAGCACAAAAAGGCACCAAAAACAGCCCACACCAAGTTATTTTTGATAAAAAATATGCATTCTCATTTATTCTCATTTATTCGTAGACTGCATGGCAACAATAACATTTCGGTTAAAAATTTTGCCATTCTTAAAAAATGCTTTATGACTGACGATTCAGACTTTCAGTTGTTATGCTCTCAAAATGTATGGCATATGCATGTATGTTGGCTATGTACCAAAGGTAATTTACTCAGGACATTTTTTGTGTATGTCAAATTCAATAATATGATGAATAAATAGGTTTAGCAAAACAAATGTGATTATTTTTGAAAACCTTGTGATTGTTTTTATACACCTGCAAATATATATATATATATGAATAAATACATTTCTGCCAACATTATTACACTATTTAAACTGTTAATAACTTCAAGTTAAATTACTATGGTGCTGAATTGACAAGTCTATTGGCGTTTTCCAATATACATCATTGTCGTGTCTTTTTTCAGCCAGCATCACTACAGAACCTTTAATGTTCTCATATCACACAACTATATAATAATTCTGTGTCACATCTGAATGGATCAAGAGACTTGCGCTGTTTATCCAAACTGTGGAATAGCCTTCCTGATAACGTTCGGGGTTCAGACACCTCTCTCTATTTAAATCTAGATTAAAGACACATCTCTTTAGCCAAGCATTCATATAATGCACTCACAATCTTGTACTGCCAGTCTATCTGAACAAATGCACATGATTATTCTTTAGCTTGGGTTATACTGATAATTTCATCAGGGTTATTCCTGGATGGAACAACTGCTATGCTAATTGTCTTTATTGTCTCTGTTTCTGCCACGGGATTAACATCCCGTGGTAGCTAGGAATTACACGAGCTTCAGTCTGGATCCAACACTTAAATGATCTGAGATGACCGAACACCTGAGAAGAGAGATACAACCCTCGGAGGACCTCAGAGGAAGCCAAACATCAGCGAATATACTGAATTAACCAATTTGGATCAGCACCTAGAGACAATCTACAGCCCTGAACGTCAGTGGAGTCTAGGACACATAAATGAGCCCCAGAGACAGATCTCCAGTGAGGAACTTCACCTAGACATCCATTGGGGAAAGACCACTGGAACCAGTGGACCACTTAAAATTTGACTTTGATGCAGTTGGAACAAACTACTGGTTCGTCTAGCCGGAGGGGAACTGGCCCCCCGACTGAGCCTGGTTTCTCCCAAGGTTTTTTCTCCATTCTGTCACCGATGGAGTTTTGGTTCCTTGCCGCTGTTGCCTCTGGCTTGCTTAGTTGGGGAATCTTCATTTCCAGCAAAATCATCGACTTGATTGCACAGATATTATTTAAACTGAATTGAGCTGGACAATGCCATCACTAAATTCAACATGAAATGCATTCAGCTGAAAA